>CM067169.1:156592550-156642550 GCA_034093135.1 Erigeron breviscapus | reverse complement strand
TTTTTTTTTTTTTTTTTTTTTTTTTTTTTTTTTTTTTTTTTTTTTTTTTTTTTTTTTTTTTTTTTTTTTTTTTTTTTTTTTTTTTTTTTTTTTTTTTTTTTTTTTTTTTTAAGGCTTCCACTCCGGTGATCTAACCCTATTTTTTTCACCGGGCCGGAGGTCCCTTCCACCTCGGTGGATCTGGAAGCAGCCTCCCTACCTTTGTGTAGGGGTAAGGTCTGTCTACAAAAAAAAAAAAAAAAAAAAAAAAAAAAAAAAAAAAAAAAAAAAAAAAAAAAAAAAAAAAAAAAAAAAAAAAAAAAAAAAAAAAAAAAAAAAAAAAAAAAAAAAAAAAAAAAAAAAAAAAAAAAAAAAAAAAAAAAAAAAAAAAAAAAAAAAAAAAAAAAAAAAAAAAAAAAAAAAAAAAAAAAAAAAAAAAAAAAAAAAAAAAAAAAAAAAAAAAAAAAAAAAAAAAAAAAAAAAAAAAAAAAAAAAAAAAAAAAAAAAAAAAAAAAAAAAAAAAAAAAAAAAAAAAAAAAAAAAAAAAAAAAAAAAAAAAAAAAAAAAAAAAAAAAAAAAAAAAAAAAAAAAAAAAAAAAAAAAAAAAAAAAAAAAAAAAAAAAAAAAAAAAAAAAAAAAAAAAAAAAAAAAAAAAAAAAAAAAAAAAAAAAAAAAAAAAAAAAAAAAAAAAAAAAAAAAAAAAAAAAAAAAAAAAAAAAAAAAAAAAAAAAAAAAAAAAAAAAAAAAAAAAAAAAAAAAAAAAAAAAAAAAAAAAAAAAAAAAAAAAAAAAAAAAAAAAAAAAAAAAAAAAAAAAAAAAAAAAAAAAAAAAAAAAAAAAAAAAATAAAAAAAAAAAAAAAACAAAAAAAAAAAAAAAGAAACAAAAAAAAAAAAAAAGAAAAGAAAAGAATAATGAATGGGTCCCACATCCATTATTTTCGACTATTTTCGACTTGCTATTTTGATTGTTAAGTTGTATGTTCTTAATTACTTGTTAAGATTGATTTCTCAAGTGTAATTTCTACTATATTGTTTTGGTGATTTAGGTTGTAAGCTTTTACTTAATTTTGTGTCTTTTTTATTGTAGCTACATTTGTAGCACCATCAAATGTTTGTATCTCTTAAATTAGTACAATCAAATAAAATGGAACTGCATGTAAGCAAGCTTAAATACATTATCAGCCCATATCTCTCATTTATTTTTCTTCTTCTTAGTTGTTTTTTGGTGATACATTAGATTAGATGTTGTACATGTTATACCTTCACTCACAAACAGAAATATAATGTGGACAGGGCATTAAAATTAGAGTGATCAATTTACCATCGCAAAACATCTATGTGCATTGGTTAGAAAAATTTGAGTTTTAACACACGTTTTTTTTTTATCATCGTCTATCTCTGTAATAACAGTCGTTAGTGACAAGGACTTATTTTTGGTGATACAAAATAAAATGATAGGAATAGGTGCTGATCGATAAGAAAAATGCACATAAATTAAATTCAAATTTTGTAAACCAAAAGACGATTCGTGATAAATTGATATTAACTCTTATAATTATTAGTCAAACCCAACCCAAAAGGGTGGCAAGAAACGAAATAAAACAAGAGGGGCTCCAAAGAGCCCAAAGTAGAAATTTATATCGTACGCAAATTGCACATGTATCAACCATTGTTATTGCCAACTGAAGGTTGTTGGGAGATATTGAGGTGTCACATAATAATTGAAAAGGCAAAATGACAATAAATAGGTAGAGATATGACAATAGATAGGTGGAGATGTGATACGATGCATCTTGTGGCTAGGGCTGCCATATCGAGCCGAGCTTTTTTCGAGCAACTCGAGCTCGAGTCGAGCTATTATCGAACTCGAGCTCGATCCGGAGCTCTAAAATAAAGCTCGAAATAATTATCGAGTCGAGCTCGAGCTTTACATAGCTCGGCTCGAATACTTATCGAGCTTTTCGAGCTTTCAATATATTATGTATTTATTTGTATATATAATACTTGAATAGTCAAGTCTGTCGAGCTTTTAGAGTTTCGAGCTGAGCTCGAGCCATATTTATTGACATAACAAGCTAAGCTCGGGCCTTTTTCGAGCTTTTCGAGCCGAGCTCGAGCCATATTTTACTATACCGAGTCGAGCTCGAGCCTACATACTGAAAGCTCGTCGAGCTATCGAGCCGAGCTCGAGCCTACCAGTTTTTTCGAGCCGAGCTTGAGCCCTGCTCGGCTCGGCTTGATAACACCCCTACTTGTGGCTACCTAAAGAAAGGAGTTCCAGATAGATAAATACTGCCATTTTAGTTAGAATTTTAAAAAGATAAGAAAAGAAGAAAGAACCCAATAATATTACAATGAGTAACCTGTAACATTTTTTTTAAAAAAAAGTATTGGATATACATCATTAGAGTTTTAGAAAGCCAACAATGGTAAAATTTGGCAAAGACTACTCAAAATCCGTTAGCAAAAGCTTTGTGAAGTGAAACTGCACGTTAATTACTCAAAATCCGTAGCACCATCAAATGTTTGTATCTTTATAGTACAATAAAATGGAACTAAGCAAACTCAAGTACATTATCAGCCCACCTCTCATTTATTTTTCTTCACAGTTGTTTCGGTGATATATACATTTTTTTTTTGAACGGCATTAAATTTTAATTAAAAGAAAGATATGCTAGTAAGAAACGCTAACCGTACAAGAAAGTATACAACCTGATCCAAGCTAGAAATATACATTAGCTGTTGAACCTTAAAACCAATGATCCCTCGTTTAAATGATTGAGGCATGTCTTGAGTTCAAGTCTCACATATAACAAAATATTGGGGTTCCATGGGGTTTTTTCTCACCTTTGGTGGGTATCCTCAGTGGGTGGTCTTCGAGTCTTGCATTCGGGAATAGAGATGATCAATGAGCCAGTAGTCCGTCAACGATAAAAATTTGCTGTTAAAAAAAAAAGAAGATGGTGTACCTTCAAAAAGAATATAATGTGGACAGACTACAGACTACAGAGCCTTGAATTTATGAGTTGAGCCCAACCCAAAAGAGTGGGAAGAAACAGAATACAAGAAGAGGGGCTTGGGCTCTTAGCAAACGGCCCAAAGTAGAAATTTACATCATACGGATTATTACACTACTATAGATAGAATAAGTGTATAATTTTGTTATCATATTTTTCTAGTTATACCTAAAGATCTATGTCAATATCTCAAGGGAGATATAATAATGTGATTAAACCAAAACCTAATTATCAATAGAATAATTAATGTATCAATAGTTAAACATGGAAGTGTATATAAAATTCTACTGGTTACTCAAAAGATTTCAATAAAAAGAATTGAATTCAATGACTGTCTACTTATATCAAATATTAGACCCGCCAATTTACGTTTAAATATATAACATTGCATTAGAAACCTAATAATCGCTAGAAAATAGATGTATGTAAATTATTAGTCATTGTTTTAGCCGAAATTGTCTAACATGTCATTTAGCTAGTTAGCTCATAGTATTCCTTATGTCCTCTGCGAAGCCATTTCCTGGATTATGTATGACATGATATGAGATTAAAGCATATGGGGTGGATTAAATAGGGGACAAGCAATCAAAAAAGTATAAGGGGATCAATCTCCACCGTTTCATCTGGAGATCGGATGAAGAAAAGACGCATCTCCGGCGACATCTTCATCGGATCTAATCATCACTGATCATCTCCGGCGACATCTCCGGTCATCTTCATCTCCGGCAGCGGCGACGACCACTTCTCCGACAATCATCAGTTTCGTTTTCTAGTGGATACGGTACGGGCGTTGACCTCGTCCGTTCTAAAGTGGTTGTCACCGGTCGCATATGGGAATCGTATGGATTTGATGGGCGGCGATCCAAGAGATGGTGGTGGTTTGATACGGTACGGGCGTAGCCCTTGCTGCCGGCGCCGGCGCCGTGGTGGTCGGAGATGATGGTGGTGGCGGTGGTTGTCTCGCCGGAGAAGAAGGAAGAAGGAGGAGGTGGTGACGGTCGCCGGAGAAGGAGGTGGTGGCGGCGGCTGTTGTCTCGCCGGAGAAGAAGGAAGAAGGAGGAGGAAGATGCTTGATCTGAGCCTTGATCGGACGGTTGGGATGGATCCCCTGGTACTTTTTTTTCACCCCATCCCCTAATTATCTTTCCCCTAAAGCATATTTCTCATATGCTTTTAAGGTACGATAAAATACTTGCATACCTATAAGGCTATAATTAGCACAACTTATGTTTTTTTTTTTTTTTTTTTTTTTTTTTTTTTTTTTTTTTTTTTTTTTTTTTTTTTTTTTTTTTTTTTTTTTTTTTTTTTTTTTTTTTTTTTTTTTTTTTTTTTTTTTTTTTTTTTTTTTTTTTTTTTTTTTTTTTTTTTTTTTTTTTTTTTTTTTTTTTTTTTTTTTTTTTTTTTTTTTTTTTTTTTTTTTTTTTTTTTTTTTTTTTTTTTTTTTTTTTTTTTTTTTTTTTTTTTTTTTTTTTTTTTTTTTTTTTTTTTTTTTTTTTTTTTTTTTTTTTTTTTTTTTTTTTTTTTTTTTTTTTTTTTTTTTTTTTTTTTTTTTTTTTTTTTTTTTTTTTTTTTTTTTTTTTTTTTTTTTTTTTTTTTTTTTTTTTTTTTTTTTTTTTTTTTTTTTTTTTTTTTTTTTTTTTTTTTTTTTTTTTTTTTTTTTTTTTTTTTTTTTTTTTTTTTTTTTTTTTTTTTTTTTTTTTTTTTTTTTTTTTTTTTTTTTTTTTTTTTTTTTTTTTTTTTTTTTTTTTTTTTTTTTTTTTTTTTTTTTTTTTTTTTTTTTTTTTTTTTTTTTTTTTTTTTTTTTTTTTTTTTTTTTTTTTTTTTTTTTTTTTTTTTTTTTTTTTTTTTTTTTTTTTTTTTTTTTTTTTTTTTTTTTTTTTTTTTTTTTTTTTTTTTTTTTTTTTTTTTTTTTTTTTTTTTTTTTTTTTTTTTTTTTTTTTTTTTTTTTTTTTTTTTTTTTTTTTTTTTTTTTTTTTTTTTTTTTTTTTTTTTTTTTTTTTTTTTTTTTTTTTTTTTTTTTTTTTTTTTTTTTTTTTTTTTTTTTTTTTTTTTTTTTTTTTTTTTTTTTTTTTTTTTTTTTTTTTTTTTTTTTTTTTTTTTTTTTTTTTTTTTTTTTTTTTTTTTTTTTTTTTTTTTTTTTTTTTTTTTTTTTTTTTTTTTTTTTTTTTTTTTTTTTTTTTTTTTTTTTTTTTTTTTTTTTTTTTTTTTTTTTTTTTTTTTTTTTTTTTTTTTTTTTTTTTTTTTTTTTTTTTTTTTTTTTTTTTTTTTTTTTTTTTTTTTTTTTTTTTTTTTTTTTTTTTTTTTTTTTTTTTTTTTTTTTTTTTTTTTTTTTTTTTTTTTTTTTTTTTTTTTTTTTTTTTTTTTTTTTTTTTTTTTTTTTTTTTTTTTTTTTTTTTTTTTTTTTTTTTTTTTTTTTTTTTTTTTTTTTTTTTTTTTTTTTTTTTTTTTTTTTTTTTTTTTTTTTTTTTTTTTTTTTTTTTTTTTTTTTTTTTTTTTTTTTTTTTTTTTTTTTTTTTTTTTTTTTTTTTTTTTTTTTTTTTTTTTTTTTTTTTTTTTTTTTTTTTTTTTTTTTTTTTTTTTTTTTTTTTTTTTTTTTTTTTTTTTTTTTTTTTTTTTTTTTTTTTTTTTTTTTTTTTTTTTTTTTTTTTTTTTTTTTTTTTTTTTTTTTTTTTTTTTTTTTTTTTTTTTTTTTTTTTTTTTTTTTTTTTTTTTTTTTTTTTTTTTTTTTTTTTTTTTTTTTTTTTTTTTTTTTTTTTTTTTTTTTTTTTTTTTTTTTTTTTTTTTTTTTTTTTTTTTTTTTTTTTTTTTTTTTTTTTTTTTTTTTTTTTTTTTTTTTTTTTTTTTTTTTTTTTTTTTTTTTTTTTTTTTTTTTTTTTTTTTTTTTTTTTTTTTTTTTTTTTTTTTTTTTTTTTTTTTTTTTTTTTTTTTTTTTTTTTTTTTTTTTTTTTTTTTTTTTTTTTTTTTTTTTTTTTTTTTTTTTTTTTTTTTTTTTTTTTTTTTTTTTTTTTTTTTTTTTTTTTTTTTTTTTTTTTTTTTTTTTTTTTTTTTTTTTTTTTTTTTTTTTTTTTTTTTTTTTTTTTTTTTTTTTTTTTTTTTTTTTTTTTAAAAAAAAACTATTAACTAAATATTTACCACAATACGACACATTGAGCTTATTAAATGGTGATGTACGTGATATATACAAGCTACATACTACTCGTAATTAAATGTGCACCAAATATTCAGTCATGCAAAGGCCCATCTAAAGAACTCACTACAACAAATATGTCATTTGTTCACATTTTTTTTTCGTACTTTTAAAAAGTGTGAATTTTTTTGTTAATTTAATCATATTGAAAAGTGTGTAGAAATAATTTACATTCAAAAGTGTGAAGAAATTTAAAAAATCACAATATTTACACCCTTATATATATCACACTTTCAAGTGTGTAAAAATATATCATTTGTTCACATTTAAGAGTGTGAAAGTTAATTTGTTATTATAATTATAAATTTTAAATTATCAGTTTATAAATTTATAAATTTATAAATTTATAAATTTATAAATTTATAAATTTATAAATTTATAAATTTATAAATTTATAAATTTATAAATTTATAAATTTATAAATTTATAAATTTATAAATTTATAAATTTATAAATTTATAAATTTATAAATTTATAAATTTATAAATTTATAAATTTATAAATTTATAAATTTATAAATTTATAAATTTATAAATTTATAAATTTATAAATTTATAAATTTATAAATTTATAAATTTATAAATTTATAAATTTATAAATTTTAAATTTATAAATTTATAAATTTATTTACGTATATTTTACGTTAGGCCCCAACCAAAAGCCACAACTTAGTTTAAGATAAAAACTTTTCTAAGGCTCCCATCATATAAAAGTCTTGCATCTCCCATGAATTAGATGTCAAGAAGGGGCACACCTAGAATGTGTCCAGCTGTACGTAAGTCACATGACTTCTTTTCTAGTGATGTAAAATTCATCAAGATTTTTTAAAAGTTCATTAGGTTCAAGAGAAAAATAAATTTTATTTAAATGTTTTATGAACCTGGTAGTATCTGCAATTGTAACACCCATCATTTAAAAACAAGGATAAGCGGAACAAACATTTAAAAGTCCAAACCAATAAATTCAGTTTGGTTTATTCATTAAATGGTGTTACTTGCCATATCATTGAAACAAGTCTAAATGGAAATCCATCGGTTGCCCAACATAAAACAACTGATCACAAGTCTTAACAATCCATAAAATCTTAACATAAATCAAAGGTCTAAAGGAGCAGCCACTATGGGTAAACTATGATCATCCTCAAGCAATCTACCCATGCCTCGCTCTTTATTCATCAACACTCAAAGCTTGCTAAACCTGGGGGAACAACACATTTCAAGAAACAAGTGTTAGCTAACGAATTAGCTAAGTAACATAACACAAGATTATGAAAGCGTTTGTCCAATTAAAACATAATAAAAGTTGTTTTTCATCATTAAGGCACACATCATCATAAAACATCTCACATAGCCATAAACATCATTCATATGGAATCGTTCGTCTTAATTGTGCCTAATCATCTTTTCATCATCACATATAACATCATTTCAGGTGTGACTTAAGTCACGCATATCATATAAGGTGTAAGTTTGTGTGTAGGCGGTCATAAGACCTAACGGGAACCTCACACCCGACTGGATGGATAAGCCTTTCAGTGGTCCATCAGTGTCGTTAAGGAATGGCAAGCCAATCCAGGAGTAGTCCGTATGTTCAAGACATTGGTGGGTAATCACTCCACCCGGATCCAGGAGTAGTCCGTATGTTCAAGACATTGGTGGGTAATCACTCCACCCGGAGATACTCAAACCACGTAATTATGTTGCAAGGAGCCACCCAAGCAACTACATATACGCACCAGCCGGGCAAGGGCAAGTACGGGTTAAGCTTAACACTTTCACATCAATACGAGCTCGATTTACATTGCATATAGTTTAGGTGACCACATTACCTAAACATAACACATATTCATCTTTTACGTTTGGGCCCTTAACGTGCACGTGGCATGGCAACTTAAAGAGTCTAGTGAACTAGATGAACAAGCCATTCAATCATGCACATTTCAATAGTCATCAACATGTGTCACATTTCATTACATCACAAGACATTACATATCATTTCATAACATAACATCACATCACATATCATGTGTGTGTGTGTGTGTGTGTGTGTCTGTGTGTGTGTGTGTGTGTGTGTGCGTGTGTGTGTGTGTGTGTGTGTGTGTGTGTGTGTATGTGTGGAAAGTGTGTGTGTGTTATGTGTGTGTGTGTGTGTTTTAGAGAGAGAAAGGTGTGAGAATGTGGAAAGTCTGGTAGATTCAATTGCAGAAAATGTGTGTAATAGTTACAAAAGGTTATCAGGAATATAGGATTGAGGGGTATTTATACTCTAAGCATATTACAAAAGCTCCCCCTCAACCTATCAATATTTACATAAAATACACTAACTTTCAAATACAACTAAGCACTATTTTGAATTTCTAACATTCTCCCCCTTAGTGCTTGGTTGTCCATCATCACCTTCTCTGTTGTCTCCTCCTCTTATTTGCACGTCTCTGCTTGTTCTTTCTTTTCTTATAACGTTGTGCAGCATTTGATGTTGATGGCTTGTCAATCTTTGCACTCCAGAATGCTCTCTTCTTATAACTATTCCACGAGTCATTCCAAAACTTCTTTGGGATAAAGTGCCAGTTATCACCAACAGGACGTTCGTCTGGCAATCTGATGTTATCTTGGAAGTTGACAGGAGGAATATTATGTGGACCACGTTCATGACTTGGATTCCAATGAACCCATGAACCTGTCTTTGTATGTATGACTCCTTCCTGTGACCTGGAAGTTCTGGTAATGATCAGATCTCTAATCCTCTGTCTCATATCAAGAGTGTCTTTGATACGTCTTAAATGATCTTCTCTTTGAGACTTTATATGCCCATCTTCTTCATTATCAGAGTCTTCATCTATTGCATTCAGAATTGAATGACAATATTTCAAGGTACCATCTGAATATTTGGCAAACTCAGAGGCACGAATGAAGATCTTTCTCTTGAGTCTGTTGATGAAGACAAATCCATCCAGGCTTTCAATTGGATCTCCAATCTGAAATGAATCTAGCTCGTAACCTTCTGCTCTT
This sequence comes from Erigeron breviscapus, assembly GCA_034093135.1. Taxonomy (NCBI): domain Eukaryota; kingdom Viridiplantae; phylum Streptophyta; class Magnoliopsida; order Asterales; family Asteraceae; genus Erigeron; species Erigeron breviscapus. The sequence continues at coordinate 156,633,359 of CM067169.1, read as the reverse complement.
TGATTTGGTCTTGTAAGGTTAATCCTGCTAGTTCTTCTTTCCAAGCCAATCTGGAAGTCATTGAATTCATAGAATCTGATCAAGGCTTGAATATGGCTTTTCAAAACTTCATAAGCTGCAAGTTGATCTTGATTCTTGATGATCAGATAAGCATATTGATTGTAGAGGAAAAGAATGTCAGAGATCGTCATTTGTTGAAGAGATTCTTCTTGAACAATATAGACATGGCCATCAGCTCGACGAACTCGGAATCGAACAAGTCTGAGATTGTGGTTTTTAAGAGGAGTAAACAACTGAAGGACTTTGGTAATAGGAATTTGAAATTGTTGGTACCACCATTCAGCTCTCACTGAGCTTTCAGCATTCATCAGCTCCATATAAGCATCTCTTTGACCTTGATGTCTGAATAGAAAGAAAGCTCTTAATCGATTCAAGGTCATGTTGAGTCTTTCACTCGATGAGCAATAAATTTGAAAAGCTCTTTCTTCTAGATATCTAGCTCTGCACACCATTTCTTCAGGTCTAGTGCTCAAATCCAAAATTTGCTCGTAATTCTCAGCAAAATACCCTTCGTTGATCTGCCATATTGTATCTCTTGAGATTCTTGGATGTCTAACACCTTGTCCAAGTTCATTTGGAGTCTCAAGATTTTCTGGGTCTCTTAGCTGATAAACTATCTCTTCAAAAATATCCTCTCCATATTCTTCTTTAGCAATACTTGCAGGAGCATCATCTGGATTATCTGAATCAGACTCATCATCATGACCATTCTCTGGTAGGAATGGATCAGGATCACTTGACTCATCAGAACTTGATGTAGAAGAATAATAGTGAGAAATATTTCTGACGAGTGGAGGCAAATCATCTGAATCTTCTTGAGTTCCTCCTTGAGTCTCTGTTTCTTGAACAACTTCTTGCACAGTTTCTTGATCATTTTGAGTTTGTGTCTCATGACCCTCTCTAATATCTCTTATATTCTCCCCCTCGGGTTGATCATCAGGGTCTTGATCATCCCGACGCCTGGAGATATTAGCCAGTCGGCATTGTTGTTGTTTTTGTTGTTTGTGGGAGTGTTGTTGTTGTTGTTGTTGTTTGTGGGAGTGTTGTTGTTGTTGTTGTTGTTGTTTGTGGGAGTGTTGTTGTTGTTTGTGTTAGTGTTGTTGTTGTTGTTGTTTGTGGGAGTGTTGCTGTTGTTGTTGTTTTTGTTGTTTGTGGGAGTGTTGTTGTTGTTGTTGTTGTTTGTGGGAGTGTTGTTGTTGTTTGTGGGAGTGTTGTTGTTGTTTGTGGGAGTGTTGTTGTTGTTTGTGGGAGTGTTGTTGTTGTTGTTTGTGGGAGTGTTGTTGTTGTTGTTGTTGTTGTTGTTGTTGTTGTTTGTGGGAGTGTTGTTGTTGTTGTTGTTTGTGGGAGTGTTGTTGTTGTTGTTTGTGGGAGTGTTGTTGTTGTTTGTGGGAGTGTTGTTGTTGTTGTTTGTGGGAGTGTTGTTGTTGTTTGTGGGAGTGTTGTTGTTGTTGTTTGTGGTAATGTTGTTGTTGTTTGTGGGAGTGTTGTTGTTGTTGTTTGTGGGAGTGTTGTTGTTGTTGTTGTTTGTGGGAGTGTTGTTGTTGTTGTTGTTGTTGTTGTTTGTGGGAGTGTTGTTGTTGTTGTTGTTGTTTGTGGGAGTGTTGTTGTTGTTGTTTGTGGGAGTGTTGTTGTTGTTGTTGTTGTTTGTGGAAGTGTTGTTGTTGTTGTTTTGTTGTTGTTGTTGTTGTTTGTGGGAGTGTTGTTGTTGTTTGTGGGAGTATTGTTGTTGTTGTTGTTGTTGTTGTTGTTTGTGGGAGTGTTGTTGTTGTTTGTGGGAGTGTTGTTGTTGTTGTTTGTGGGAGTGTCGTTGTTGTTGTTTGTGGGAGTGTTGTTGTTGTTGTTTGTGGGAGTGTTGTTGTTGTTTGTGGTGTTGTTGTTGTTGGTAAGGTAGTTGTTGTTGTTGTTGTTGTTTGTGGGAGTGTTGTTGTTGTTTGTGGGAGTGTTGTTGTTGTTTGTGGGAGTGTTGTTGTTGTTGTTGTTTGTGGGAGTGTTGTTGTTGCTGTTGTTGTTGTTGTTTGTGGGAGTGTTGTTGTTGTTGTTTGTGGGAGTGTTGTTGTTGTTGTTGTTGTTTGTGGAAGTGTTGTTGTTGTTGTTGTTGTTTGTGTTGTTGTTGTTGTTGTTGTTGTTTGTGTTGTTGTTGTTGTTTGTGGGAGTGTTGTTGTTGTTGTTGTTGTTTGTGTTGTTGTTGTTGTTGGTTGTTGTTGTTTGTGGGAGTGTTGTTGTTGTTGTTTGTGTTGTTGTTGTTTTTGTTGTTTGTGGGAGTGTTGTTGTTGTTGTTGTTGTTTGTGGGAGTGTTGTTGTGGTTGTTGTTGTTGTTTGTGGGAGTGTTGTTGTTGTTTGTGTTGGTGTTGTTGTTGTTGTTGTTTGTGGGAGTGTTGTTGTTGTTTGTTGTTGTTGTTTGTGGGAGTGTTGTTGTTGTTTTTGTTGTTTGTGGGAGTGTTGTTGTTGTTGTTGTTGTTTGTGGGAGTGTTGTTGTTGTTTTTGTTGTTTGTGGGAGTGTTGTTGTTGTTGTTGTTGTTTGTGGGAGTGTTGTTGTTGTTATTGTTGTTTGTGGGAGTGTTGTTGTTGTTGTTGTTGTTGTTTGTGGGAGTGTTGTTGTTGTTGTTTGTGGGAGTGTTGTTGTTGTTGTTTGTGGGAGTGTTGTTGTTGTTGTGTTGTTGTTGTTGTTGTTGTTGTTGTGTTGTTGTTGTTTGTGGGAGTGTTGTTGTTGTTGTTTGTGTTGTTGTTGTTTGTGGGAGTGTTGTTGTTGTTGTTGTTGTTGTTGTTGTTTGTGGGAGTGTTGTTGTTGTTTGTGGGAGTGTTGTTGTTGTTTGTGTTGTTGTTGGAGTTTCATCTGGAGAATGAATTCTTAAAGTACCTCCAGTATACAATCTTGATGGTTGAGAAGTTGATGGTGAAGCAGGAAGCTTACCAGTGATGATGTTTCTTGAAATAAGTAACTCACTTCTTTGTCCTTCTTCTATCCCTTCAACAAAGTGAGAAATTAATCTTTGAGCCTCTGGTGGTAATTGAATATCAGAAATTGGCACATCAGTAGTCTCAAGTGATTCTACTGAGTGACCTGAAGACATCATGACTGTCTCAGGATTTCCTGTTGGTTCAAAAGTATGAACAACAGTTGATGATTCGGCTTTGCAACCAGAATCAGATTGTGTTTGGGCAACACCGCTAACAAGTCCGGGGTCACTGAGAATGCCCGTTAATACAGTCTCAGGTTGATCCTGAGGAACAGCAGTGTCACAACGGCGTTCATACTGCTCCCCAGTCTCTGTTTGAGGACTGTTACCTGCGGCTAAAGCTGGCGTGATGTAAGCTAAGGCAGGATTTCCAAGCTGTCCTTGAGGGTCACACACAGTGGGTCCCTCTCCGCTTGTTCCGGCACCAGTACGCAACTGGGCTTGTGAATCATCAGTGTCCCTAAGGGATCTAGACTCTAGTGCTTGAAATGAAGGCGAGAGGTGGGGCTGTTCCTCTCTATTTTCAACACTCTCATCCTCCAAATGAGGAGAGTGTGGTGAGCGTGGCTGTTCCCCGTGAATATCTGAGACTAACTCCTGTTGTGAGGAGTCAGAATGGCTTGGAGAGTTTTGTGCATGCGAGAATGGGTAGTTCTCGACTTCTATCCTGGGGTAAACCCGGCGTTGATATTGGTTTAGGACTAATTGGAGGCCAACTTTTTCTTTATGCCTTTCACCTAACCCTGTCCTCTCAACCTCTCTGAGATTTTCAACCCCTCCCTCAGTCCTTCCTTGTTCCTCCGAGATGTTCATAACATCATCAGCAAACTGATTAGCATCATCATCAGACGCATCACTATCAGTAGGAATCTTTTCTTCTGGTTCGGGCTGTTGAAATCGGTCATACTCAAAACGAGATCGTTTAAATGTTTTGCGAATATTAACAGGAATTGATTTCTTACGACCTTGAGTATAAGTCGGTGGAGGAGAGCGGACAAAAGATGATGAAGGAATGGTTGAGGTAGATTGAGGTATGATAGGTGGTTCAGGTGTAGTGATTTCCGGAAGTGGTGAAGATTGATGAATTGGTGATTGAGGTAATTTTGGTGAAGATGGAGATGATGATTGTGAAGAATTCTCGGAACAATTTGAAAGCCGGGAGCAATGAATGGATCATATAATGCTCTGTTGTTTCTCATATTGTTTGTATTTCCGGCAATGAGAATCTCTTCAATGGATTCATTTAGTGCAACCTCTTCATCATATTCAACATGTCCATTGAAGTCTGCTTCAGGTAATCTTAAAATCCTTCTGAAGTCATCTATATTGAATTCAAACTCATAGATTGTATCTCCTGACGTCAATTGATATTGAAAGTAGCCTTGACGACGTAGTTCAGGAGATTTTGACTTGGATTTAGTTGGAACATAAGGTTGAACAAATGTAATCGATCTCCACATATCAAAAAGATAGACTTCTGCTAAGTCTTGTTCAACAGTGAGTGCATATGTGAGATGATGATTGTGAAGAATTCTCGGAACAATTTGAAAGCCGGGAGCAATGAATGGATCATATAATGCTCTGTTGTTTCTCATATTGTTTGTATTTCCGGCAATGAGAATCTCTTCAATGGATTCATTTAGTGCAACCTCTTCATCATATTCAACATGTCCATTGAAGTCTGCTTCAGGTAATCTTAAAATCCTTCTGAAGTCATCTATATTGAATTCAAACTCATAGATTGTATCTCCTGACGTCAATTGATATTGAAAGTAGCCTTGACGACGTAGTTCAGGAGATTTTGACTTGGATTTAGTTGGAACATAAGGTTGAACAAATGTAATCGATCTCCACATATCAAAAAGATAGACTTCTGCTAAGTCTTGTTCAACAGTGAGTGCATATGTGAGATGATGATTGTGAAGAATTCTCGGAACAATTTGAAAGCCGGGAGCAATGAATGGATCATATAATGCTCTGTTGTTTCTCATATTGTTTGTATTTCCGGCAATGAGAATCTCTTCAATGGATTCATTTAGTGCAACCTCTTCATCATATTCAACATGTCCATTGAAGTCTGCTTCAGGTAATCTTAAAATCCTTCTGAAGTCATCTATATTGAATTCAAACTCATAGATTGTATCTCCTGACGTCAATTGATATTGAAAGTAGCCTTGACGACGTAGTTCAGGAGATTTTGACTTGGATTTAGTTGGAACATAAGGTTGAACAAATGTAATCGATCTCCACATATCAAAAAGATAGACTTCTGCTAAGTCTTGTTCAACAGTGAGTGCATATGTGAGATGATGATTGTGAAGAATTCTCGGAACAATTTGAAAGCCGGGAGCAATGAATGGATCATATAATGCTCTGTTGTTTCTCATATTGTTTGTATTTCCGGCAATGAGAATCTCTTCAATGGATTCATTTAGTGCAACCTCTTCATCATATTCAATAATTTCTTGATGATCCATTTTTGATTTTTCTGTGTTAAGACAAAAGAAAATTTAATTCATACAAAAATTAATGTTTGAAAAGCAAATAACAAGGTTCACTCAAATGATTTAAATAAATCATTTGAAATGAGAAGATAAACGCAGAATATAAAGTATAATCATATAAGTACAAGGTATTTAAAATAGCAAGGAAGTACACAAAGGCGTTCGATTCCCTGTATTTCAAATAAATTGTGATTATATGAAAATAAAAAAAAAAAAAAAAAAAAAAAAAAAAAAAAAAAAAAAAAAAAAAAAAAAAAAAAAAAAAAAAAAAAAAAAAAAAAAAAAAAAAAAAAAAAAAAAAAAAAAAAAAAAAAAAAAAAAAAAAAAAAAAAAAAAAAAAAAAAAAAAAAAAAAAAAAAAAAAAAAAAAAAAAAAAAAAAAAAAAAAAAAAAAAAAAAAAAAAAAAAAAAAAAAAAAAAAAAAAAAAAAAAAAAAAAAAAAAAAAAAAAAAAAAAAAAAAAAAAAAAAAAAAAAAAAAAAAAAAAAAAAAAAAAAAAAAAAAAAAAAAAAAAAAAAAAAAAAAAAAAAAAAAAAAAAAAAAAAAAAAAAAAAAAAAAAAAAAAAAAAAAAAAAAAAAAAAAAAAAAAAAAAAAAAAAAAAAAAAAAAAAAAAAAAAAAAAAAAAAAAAAAAAAAAAAAAAAAAAAAAAAAAAAAAAAAAAAAAAAAAAAAAAAAAAAAAAAAAAAAAAAAAAAAAAAAAAAAAAAAAAAAAAAAAAAAAAAAAAAAAAAAAAAAAAAAAAAAAAAAAAAAAAAAAAAAAAAAAAAAAAAAAAAAAAAAAAAAAAAAAAAAAAAAAAAAAAAAAAAAAAAAAAAAAAAAAAAAAAAAAAAAAAAAAAAAAAAAAAAAAAAAAAAAAAAAAAAAAAAAAAAAAAAAAAAAAAAAAAAAAAAAAAAAAAAAAAAAAAAAAAAAAAAAAAAAAAAAAAAAAAAAAAAAAAAAAAAAAAAAAAAAAAAAAAAAAAAAAAAAAAAAAAAAAAAAAAAAAAAAAAAAAAAAAAAAAAAAAAAAAAAAAAAAAAAAAAAAAAAAAAAAAAAAAAAAAAAAAAAAAAAAAAAAAAAAAAAAAAAAAAAAAAAAAAAAAAAAAAAAAAAAAAAAAAAAAAAAAAAAAAAAAAAAAAAAAAAAAAAAAAAAAAAAAAAAAAAAAAAAAAAAAAAAAAAAAAAAAAAAAAAAAAAAAAAAAAAAAAAAAAAAAAAAAAAAAAAAAAAAAAAAAAAAAAAAAAAAAAAAAAAAAAAAAAAAAAAAAAAAAAAAAAAAAAAAAAAAAAAAAAAAAAAAAAAAAAAAAAAAAAAAAAAAAAAAAAAAAAAAAAAAAAAAAAAAAAAAAAAAAAAAAAAAAAAAAAAAAAAAAAAAAAAAAAAAAAAAAAAAAAAAAAAAAAAAAAAAAAAAAAAAAAAAAAAAAAAAAAAAAAAAAAAAAAAAAAAAAAAAAAAAAAAAAAAAAAAAAAAAAAAAAAAAAAAAAAAAAAAAAAAAAAAAAAAAAAAAAAAAAAAAAAAAAAAAAAAAAAAAAAAAAAAAAAAAAAAAAAAAAAAAAAAAAAAAAAAAAAAAAAAAAAAAAAAAAAAAAAAAAAAAAAAAAAAAAAAAAAAAAAAAAAAAAAAAAAAAAAAAAAAAAAAAAAAAAAAAAAAAAAAAAAAAAAAAAAAAAAAAAAAAAAAAAAAAAAAAAAAAAAAAAAAAAAAAAAAAAAAAAAAAAAAAAAAAAAAAAAAAAAAAAAAAAAAAAAAAAAAAAAAAAAAAAAAAAAAAAAAAAAAAAAAAAAAAAAAAAAAAAAAAAAAAAAAAAAAAAAAAAAAAAAAAAAAAAAAAAAAAAAAAAAAAAAAAAAAAAAAAAAAAAAAAAAAAAAAAAAAAAAAAAAAAAAAAAAAAAAAAAAAAAAAAAAAAAAAAAAAAAAAAAAAAAAAAAAAAAAAAAAAAAAAAAAAAAAAAAAAAAAAAAAAAAAAAAAAAAAAAAAAAAAAAAAAAAAAAAAAAAAAAAAAAAAAAAAAAAAAAAAAAAAAAAAAAAAAAAAAAAAAAAAAAAAAAAAAAAAAAAAAAAAAAAAAAAAAAAAAAAAAAAAAAAAAAAAAAAAAAAAAAAAAAAAAAAAAAAAAAAAAAAAATGGACTTAGATTTATTTAATCATACCAAAAAAAATTATTTAAACTAAACAAAGTAAAACAATTGAAAAAAAAATTATTTAAACTAACAAAGTAAAACAATTGAAAAAAAAATTATTTAAACTTAACAAAGTAAAAAAAAGAAAAAAAAATTATTTTTGGTTTTTCTAAAATAAACAATGAGTTCTCTTCAAATAGTGCTAAAACACAAACTCCCCCTAAATTCATGAATTATCCTTTTTCTCCCCCTCAAACATTGCATGATATTTAAGCACATTGCACATAAGCATGTCATCAATGTTTGACAGATAATGAATGAAAGAGAAAGAGATGAAGGATTTGTACAGAACACGCAGAGGCAAGTTTAGTGCATTGGTGAGAAGCACTTATTTGAGATTGTTTCTTGAAAAGAAACTCATTCCTGGATCATGTGTTGAATAGTATCCGAGATAGAACTACTAAACACAGACCATTATTACCTGCAAAATAAAATTAGGTTTTTCTAGGTACCCACTTTTGAATGGGTCCTTTGGGATTAGTGGAATCATTCAACGTATACAGATGAGGTTTTCGAACAAGAGGTTTATTCGTAAGATTCATCACAATCCCATCAGAAGCAACAATCAAAGGTTTGGAAATCATAGCAGAAGATTTAGAATTTCTTATTGACCATGGTTTGGCTAGATTACTCAATGTTGAATTAATTTTCTTACCAGGAACTTCCTTCTTGTAATCATTAGCCATCCCATTTCTTCTGACTGATGATTTAGGAATCCACTTATGGGTACTAGCTAATTTCTTCTCTCCTGTTTCAGATAAAATCTTGGAATTAGTTCGAGGAGATAAAAACATATTCTTATTTTGTGTTTTCTTGGTGGAAGATTTGTTATTTTGTTTCTTTTGATTTGTAACAGTGAACCATCCATATTGATCTTTATAACTAGTTATACCATTAGATGTATCTTTTAATAGCAAGTGATGGCTAGTTTTAGACATCTTAGGTAAAGAACTAGTTTGAAAGATAGCCTTAGAAGCAGAGGTTCTAGAAACAGATGAAGTATTACCTTTAGGCTTTGAGTAAGCTGGAATGGTTTTCTTACCTTTGACAGCTGGAGCATTCTGACCTTTGGGTGTATAAAATGAAGTTGGAGCAAACTTAGATTTAGATTCCTTCTTTGGTTTAGGCTTTTTGGGTGAGAGTTTTTCAAGCTCTTTTTCAACTTCTGGTGCAAAAACATGATCTGTTTTCAAAAACTTATCAAATTCTTCAACAGAAAAATCTGGATAAGTAAATTGAGATTCTTTGGTTTAGGCTTTTTGGGTGAGAGTTTTTCAAGCTCTTTTTCAACTTCTGGTGCAAAAACATGATCTGTTTTCAAAAACTTATCAAATTCTTCAACAGAAAAATCTGGATAAGTAAATTGAGATTCTTTGGTTTGAACTTCTGATTTGAAAACATGTTTAATTGTCAATTTTTCAATTAATGCTTTTGCTTCAGCCTTAAAATTAGTAGGGATCTCAATCTTTTGCTCTAAGTTCATTTTATTTTGGTCAACAGAGGTGATCACAGGGGTATCAAACGAAAGTATTTTCTTGACAGAAGCACGATGTTTAGCTTTTAAAGTTTGAACTTTCTCTTCAATTTGGAAGAATGATGATAGCATGGATGTGGACATATCATGAATCTCTTCAGGTGAGATGCTATCAGCCTGCATATCTTTAAAATTCTTACTCCCTTTGACTGGAGTAGAGCAATCAACAGATGTTAGATCATGCATTTTTTGACTTGGTTTGGTCTCACTTACCTTTGGAGAATGATTTTGAGTTTTCAGATGTTCAATGACTTGTTGTTGAGACTCAATTTTTTGTTTTAAACCATCAATTTCCTTTTCCAATATGGTAGTTGGAATGTAAAATCTTTCTGAATTTGGTTTTAAACAATCTTTTTGAGACTCATTTTCAGAAATTGAAATGCTGTCTATTTCTTCTAACTCATAGATGGATCTTTTATGAGTTTGCTTGTATGTATCATTAATAGCAACATAATCAATTTGAAAACTGTTTGGTTTTTGTCTTTCAACATCATCTGACTCAAAGTCATCCTCAGATGGTCTGATGAACTCTTGAATCATGCCAAATCTGAGACAATTCCCATCATAAAGTGGACCAATTTCTTCCTTCTTGACTTTTTCTAAATGTGTTGGATTCTCATAACCCAAACCAAGAAGAAGTTCTGATCTATCTATCTTTGACTTGTTGTAATAAGCAGTGAAATTCAGAAGAGGATTTTGTTCAACTTTATAGAGTTTTTCTTGATAGAACAAAATGTTTGTTTTCAAATCCTCAACTTGTTTTTGAAGAGTTTCAATTTCAACTCCTTTGAGAAAACAAGTACTGTTTAGATCAGAAATCTGTCTTTCATGTTTTTCACAGTTGGGTCTAAAATCTTTCATTTTATTGGTGAGAAACTCAACATCAGCTTGTCTTGCATTTGCTCTTAACCATTCATTGTCTTTCTCAAGCTTTAAAGTTTCAATGGTTTGCTTGAGTGAATGAACAGTTTTTTCAAGGTCTTGACATTTGTTGGTCAATTGAGCATTGGGTGAAACAACCTGAGAACTGTTACTTGACAAATGCATTTCTTTTAAAGAATCATAATTCACTTTGAGATCTTCATGAGCTATTGAGAGTTCTGAAAAATCTTTGAAACTTTGTTGAAAAATTTCTAAGTAAAGGTTGGTAGGACGATCTTATGTGAAGATCGTCTTTGAAACTTTGTTGAAAAATTTCTAAGTAAAAATTGTAGGACGATCTTATGTGAAGATCGTCTTTGAAACTTTGTGAAAAATTTCTAAGTAAAAATGGTAAGACGATCTTATGTGAAGATCGTCTTTGAAACTTTGTTGAAAAATTTCTAAGTAAAGGTTGGTAGGACGATCTTATGTGAAGATCGTCTTTGAAACTTTGTGAAAAATTTCTAAGTAAAAATGGTAGGACGATCTTATGTGAAGATCGTCTTGGAAACTTTGTTGAAAAATTTCTAAGTAAAAATGGTAGGACGATCTTATGTGAAGATCGTCTTAACACTTTGTGAAAAAATTTCTAAGTAAAAATGGTAGGACGATCTTATGTGAAGATCGTCTTTGAAACTTTGTGAAAAATTTCTAAGTAAAAATGGTAGGACGATCTTATGTGAAGATCGTCTTGGAAACTTTGTGAAAAATTTCTGTGTGTGTGTGTGTGTGTGTGTGTGTGTGTGTGTGTGTGTGTGTGTGTGTCGTCGTGTGTGTGTGTGTGTGTGTGTGTGTGTGTGTGTGTGTGTGTGTGTGTGTGAGTGTATGTGTGTTAGTGTGTTTGTGTGTGAGTATGTGTGTGTGTGTGTGTGTGTGTGTGTGTGTGTGTGTGTGTGTATGTGTGTGTGTGTGTGTGGGTGTGGGTGTGTGTGTGTGTGTGTGTGTGTGTGTGTGTGTGTGTGTGTGTGTGTGTGTGTGTGTGTGTGTGTGTGTGTGTGTGTGTGTGTGTGTGTGTGTGTGTGTGTGTGTGTGTGTGTGTGTGTGTGTGTGTGTGTGTGTGTGTGTGTGTGTGTGTGTGTGTGTGTGTGTGTGTGTGTGTGTGTGTGTGTGTGTGTGTGTGTGTGTGTGTGTGTGTGTGTGTGTGTGTGTGTGTGTGTGTGTGTGTGTGTGTGTGTGTGTGTGTGTGTGTGTGTGTGTGTGTGTGTGTGTGTGTGTGTGTGTGTGTGTGTGTGTGTGTGTGTGTGTGTGTGTGTGTGTGTGTGTGTGTGTGTGTGTGTGTGTGTGTGTGTGTGTGTGTGTGTGTGTGTGTGTGTGTGTGTGTGTGTGTGTGTGTGTGTGTGTGTGTGTGTGTGTGTGTGTGTGTGTGTGTGTGTGTGTGTGTGTGTGTGTGTGTGTGTGTGTGTGTGTGTGTGTGTGTGTGTGTGTGTGTGTGTGTGTGTGTGTGTGTGTGTGTGTGTGTGTGTGTGTGTGTGTGTGTGTGTGTGTGTGTGTGTGTGTGTGTGTGTGTGTGTGTGTGTGTGTGTGTGTGTGTGTGTGTGTGTGTGTGTGTGTGTGTGTGTGTGTGTGTGTGTGTGTGTGTGTGTGTGTGTGTGTGTGTGTGTGTGTGTGTGTGTGTGTGTGTGTGTGTGTGTGTGTGTGTGTGTGTGTGTGTGTGTGTGTGTGTGTGTGTGTGTGTGTGTGTGTGTGTGTGTGTGTGTGTGTGTGTGTGTGTGTGTGTGTGTGTGTGTGTGTGTGTGTGTGTGTGTGTGTGTGTGTGTGTGTGTGTGTGTGTGTGTGTGTGTGTGTGTGTGTGTGTGTGTGTGTGTGTGTGTGTGTGTGTGTGTGTGTGTGTGTGTGTGTGTGTGTGTGTGTGTGTGTGTGTGTGTGTGTGTGTGTGTGTGTGTGTGTGTGTGTGTGTGTGTGTGTGTGTGTGTGTGTGTGTGTGTGTGTGTGTGTGTGTGTGTGTGTGTGTGTGTGTGTGTGTGTGTGTGTGTGTGTGTGTGTGTGTGTGTGTGTGTGTGTGTGTGTGTGTGTGTGTGTGTGTGTGTGTGTGTGTGTGTGTGTGTGTGTGTGTGTGTGTGTGTGTGTGTGTGTGTGTGTGTGTGTGTGTGTGTGTGTGTGTGTGTGTGTGTGTGTGTGTGTGTGTGTGTGTGTGTGTGTGTGTGTGTGTGTGTGTGTGTGTGTGTGTGTGTGTGTGTGTGTGTGTGTGTGTGTGTGTGTGTGTGTGTGTGTGTGTGTGTGTGTGTGTGTGTGTGTGTGTGTGTGTGTGTGTGTGTGTGTGTGTGTGTGTGTGTGTGTGTGTGTGTGTGTGTGTGTGTGTGTGTGTGTGTGTGTGTGTGTGTGTGTGTGTGTGTGTGTGTGTGTGTGTGTGTGTGTGTGTGTGTGTGTGTGTGTGTGTGTGTGTGTGTGTGTGTGTGTGTGTGTGTGTGTGTGTGTGTGTGTGTGTGTGTGTGTGTGTGTGTGTGTGTGTGTGTGTGTGTGTGTGTGTGTGTGTGTGTGTGTGTGTGTGTGTGTGTGTGTGTGTGTGTGTGTGTGTGTGTGTGTGTGTGTGTGTGTGTGTGTGTGTGTGTGTGTGTGTGTGTGTGTGTGTGTGTGTGTGTGTGTGTGTGTGTGTGTGTGTGTGTGTGTGTGTGTGTGTGTGTGTGTGTGTGTGTGTGTGTGTGTGTGTGTGTGTGTGTGTGTGTGTGTGTGTGTGTGTGTGTGTGTGTGTGTGTGTGTGTGTGTGTGTGTGTGTGTGTGTGTGTGTGTGTGTGTGTGTGTGTGTGTGTGTGTGTGTGTGTGTGAGTGTGTTGTTAAAAGCTATTAATTCGTGTTTAATGTGCGGAAGTTGATGATTATCAATGGTGGAAAGTGTGTGTGTTAGTGTGTGTGTGTGTGTGTGTTTTAGAGAGAGAAAGGTGTGAGAATGTAGAAAAAAAAAAAAAAAAAAAAAAAAAAAAAAAAAAAAAAAAAAAAAAAAAAAAAAAAAAAAAAAAAAAAAAAAAAAAAAAAAAAAAAAAAAAAAAAAAAAAAAAAAAAAAAAAAAAAAAAAAAAAAAAAAAAAAAAAAAAAAAAAAAAAAAAAAAAAAAAAAAAAAAAAAAAAAAAAAAAAAAAAAAAAAAAAAAAAAAAAAAAAAAAAAAAAAAAAAAAAAAAAAAAAAAAAAAAAAAAAAAAAAAAAAAAAAAAAAAAAAAAAAAAAAAAAAAAAAAAAAAAAAAAAAAAAAAAAAAAAAAAAAAAAAAAAAAAAAAAAAAAAAAAAAAAAAAAAAAAAAAAAAAAAAAAAAAAAAAAAAAAAAAAAAAAAAAAAAAAAAAAAAAAAAAAAAAAAAAAAAAAAAAAAAAAAAAAAAAAAAAAAAAAAAAAAAAAAAAAAAAAAAAAAAAAAAAAAAAAAAAAAAAAAAAAAAAAAAAAAAAAAAAAAAAAAAAAAAAAAAAAAAAAAAAAAAAAAAAAAAAAAAAAAAAAAAAAAAAAAAAAAAAAAAAAAAAAAAAAAAAAAAAAAAAAAAAAAAAAAAAAAAAAAAAAAAAAAAAAAAAAAAAAAAAAAAAAAAAAAAAAAAAAAAAAAAAAAAAAAAAAAAAAAAAAAAAAAAAAAAAAAAAAAAAAAAAAAAAAAAAAAAAAAAAAAAAAAAAAAAAAAAAAAAAAAAAAAAAAAAAAAAAAAAAAAAAAAAAAAAAAAAAAAAAAAAAAAAAAAAAAAAAAAAAAAAAAAAAAAAAAAAAAAAAAAAAAAAAAAAAAAAAAAAAAAAAAAAAAAAAAAAAAAAAAAAAAAAAAAAAAAAAAAAAAAAAAAAAAAAAAAAAATTTATAAAATAAAAAAAAAAAAAAAAAAAAAAAAAAAAAAAGAAAAAGAAAAAAAAAAAAAAAAAATTGAAAAAACAGTAGCAGTTAAAAAACGGTTACAGATGAAGAACACGAATTCAATTTTGAACAAAATTAGCATCAATCTGCATGAAATTTGTTCTGGATCGTCAACAGATTGTTGTTTTGCTCTGATACCACTTGTTAAAAGCTATTAATTCGTGTTTAATGTGCGGAAGTTGATGATTATCAATGGTGGAAAGTGTGTGTGTTAGTGTGTGTGTGTGTGTGTGTTTTAGAGAGAGAAAGGTGTGAGAATGTGGAAAGTCTGGTTGATTCAATTGCAGAAATGTGTGTAATAGTTACAAAAAGGTTATTAGGAATATAGGATTGAGGGGTATTTATACTCTAAGCATATTACAAAAGCTCCCCCTCAACCTAACAATATTTACATAAAATACACTAATTTTCAAATACAACTAAGCACTATTTTGAATTTCTAACATCACATCACATATCATTGAGACTGCATTTCAGGTCTCAATGGTCAATTACATAATCCATATCACCTCCCGTATAACCCCGAATACCCTTAAGCATACAAGATATCATTAGGGAAGTTAAAATATGAAACCATGCTTTTGTTGAACCCTCAGCGTGTCAAAGTAGTGTATCTTACCTTGGTACATCTTACCAACGAGTTAAAGTATCTTATGGTGCTTGCTAAGTGCTCCCGACTACCTATAATGAGTATAAGATCGTTCTATAAGCTAAACGAAACTTAAGTACCAGACTGGACCTATTTGTGCGCCGCATGGAAGTCTTATGCGCCGCACAAAACCAATTTAAGCATTTATGTGCCGCATGGAAAGGCTGTGCACCGCACAAATCAACCAAATTCGTCACATAAACTAAACAACATTCTGAACATTCGGCCTGTGCGCCGCATAGAACTTCTATGCGCCGCATATCGGGCACCCAACTGAAAATCATTTTTCAAAAATGGCATATATGCGCCGCATGGAAGTCCTGTGCGCCGCATATAGCCCAGTTCGACTAACATCCAACTTTTTAATCCTTTAATCAAATCCCATACGAACACCAATCATTAATTCGACCTGGAGACATAAAAAAAACCCTTTTGACAATACTTTTACTGACTTAAATCCATCAATCAAACCTTTAATCCTTTACAACATGATTCAATCATTTAATCACCTGAATAACATGAAATCGGTAAATGTTTAATCAAATAACCCAACCCACACCCCATGGCCTGGGTTGGATACTCATCTATGACTCAAATAATCAGATTTCAAAGAGAATTATACCTATATTACCTGCACTTGACGTAGGGGACTCAAGATCTAAACAATCCTTGATTAAAACGGCACGAAACGAATGAATCTTTGCTTGGAGAGGGGAGGGAGATCGGCTGGAGGGTTTTCACACACAAGATGCAGAAGTTTTGTGACAATTAGGGCTGCCTAATTTCCCTCTAACCCCTGGCCATCCACCCATTAAGTTACACTTAGGACCCCTCTACTACTTAACTTAACTTTCTTTGCTTAACTTTCTACCGGGAGTCTTAACACACTAACAAGCACCTAATTTCTTAACTATACTTTGATTACTTTCGTTAAACATCATATTAATCATTTCACATTAAACATATAAGCATTTAATCACATAATCACATATAAGGCACATAACTTAACGAACCTAACGTTAACTAACGGAAAGTCAAATAGTCAAACACAAAACGTTTGGGATGTTACAATTACCTCCCCCTTAAGAGGATTCCGTCCTCGGAATCTCATCAGAAATGAACAACTCTGGATACTTCTCTTTCATCACGGATTCGGTTTCCCAAGTTAGATTTTCACCATGGTTATGCTTCCACTTGATC
Organism: Erigeron breviscapus; assembly: GCA_034093135.1. Classification (NCBI taxonomy): domain Eukaryota; kingdom Viridiplantae; phylum Streptophyta; class Magnoliopsida; order Asterales; family Asteraceae; genus Erigeron; species Erigeron breviscapus. The sequence goes on along the minus strand of CM067169.1, from coordinate 156,617,572 downwards.
AACACAAGGTCAATCATTTTCCGGCGTAGGTTCTTTTGCTTTCTCCCTAGTATTGCTACCGGTTCTTCAATCATTCTTTTTCTTGGGTCAATACTCTTCAATGGGAATAACACTAGTCTCCTCCGCTAAGCACTTCCTCAAATAAGAGACATGAAATGTGTTATGAATTCCATCCAATTCTGGACGCAATTCCAATTGATACGCCACATCTTTGATACGTTTCAGAACCTTAAATGGTCCAATAAATCGTGGACTTAACTTTCCTTTCTTTCCAAAACGAATAACTCCTTTCCATGGGGAAACTTTCAGCATCACCATATCACCAGCCTCAAACTCAACCGACCTTCTTTTCTTGTTGGCATAGGTTTTCTGTCGTTCTCTAGCTACACGAAGTGCTTCTTTTGCAACATTAACTTTTTCAGCTGTGATTTCTGTTAGGACCAGTTCACCTGGTAAACTGGTCAGTCTCCAGTTGCATCTGGAGACCCAGTGAAACTGACCAGAGTGAACTGGAGACCTAGATGATTTGTCGAGAAATATATTGAAGTCCAGTTGCACCGTACAGTCAACGCAACTGAAGACTTCCTCCAGTTGAGAACTGACCAGTTGAAGAATCATTCCAGTTGAAGTCGAAGACAACAAATGGAAGATAGAGAATGGCAATGGCAGCGAAGCCCAGTTGGCATTCTAGTCAGTTACAAACTGGAGACCATCAGTGGAAAGCCCTTACAAAGCTTTACACTGATTACGAGGAATTGACTTGTATGCTTTATGTACCTTTACCCGGATAATAAGCCTTATCTTATTATTTAAGTAATAAAAGGTACATAAAGGTGGTTGTGTAAAGTTGCTTTATCATGCGACTTTATACTGCTTTTTAAGGAATTAAATGTTATTCCTTAAATGCTCTCAACCACATTTGTACGGCCAAAGTTAACATCCCAATGTTAACTTTGCCTATAAATACAAGTCATTGCACAACAAGAATAACAAGTGAAAAACATACAACACTTCACACTTTGCAAACCTGCAATATTCTTGGTGAACTTGTGCAATATTCTCTCAATCGCTAAAAGGAACATTTCACAACTTTAAGTGTTTCGATTGTCTTGAGAAATTCCGAGTGTAGATCAATTGTATTTCATAGGTTGTTAGGATATTTACATTCTTGTATTATCTTGGTTCCGCATCAACCTTGTAATTTATTTAACATCAATAAATAAATTACACATTGAAAATTACATATTGTCTCATCAAGTTGTCTTACAAGTATTTTGTATTATTGCATTGTTCTTTACTTATTGTCATTTATATAAGTAATCTATCTAGAACTTGGTATATACACACTGCAACTGGTCGTCTCCAGTTCAGTGCATATATTGCAAAGTAACTCCACATCGACATTGAGGTGTCTTCAGTAGTACCATCTATTGAGTTGGGACTTACAAGTGGTATCAGAGCAGAATCTGGTCTTCCCACCAGTTTTTGGGCTGAGGCAGTTGCAACTGCTTGTCACACCCAAAACCGGTCAGTCTACATCAAGAGACATAAGAAGACTGCCTATGAAGTACTCAGGAATCGTAAACCAAATATTGGATACTTTCATGTATTTGGTGTCCAGTTTATATCTTAAACGATTCCAGTCAGCTTGGAAAGTTTGATGCAAAAGCTGATGAAGGAGTATTTTTAGGTTATTCAGATATTCAAAAGGCCTTTAGAGTTTATAATTATAGACTCCAAAAGGTTCATGAGACAATTCATGTCACATTCGATGAATCAACTGAAGCAATCAACAAGAGACCAAGCCTTGATATTACTCCAGTCATTCCAATCAATTTTGGTGAAACTGACCAAGTTCATCCGTCAGTTGTCTCACCAAAAGATGCTTCCAGTTACAACAAACTGGAACCAGTTAAGAAGAAGAAAAGCACCAGTGACACATCATTCTATCCCTCCATCAATTTCAACTTACCACAAGAATTGGTGATTGGATCTGATGTACGTGCCACTCCAATATCAGCACCAGTTCAAACCCCAACTTCTCCAGTTCTTCAAGAAATGCCTTCTAATGAAGAATTTCATGATGCTAATCGTGACCTCATTGACTCTAATGAGGATGTAGAAGTAGTTTGGACCGATCCTCCTCCAGTTGCAACTGAAGAAGATCGCCAGGTGACTTGCACTGATATTGTAGTTCACCAGCCTAGTCAATACACTAGATGGACTCAAGCACATCCAATTGAACAGATTATGGGAGATCCAAATTGTGGGGTTCAGACTAGAAGAGCCACCAGTGGGCAATGCTTAAACGTCACCTTCTTATCTTTAATTGAACCAAAGAAGATTGACGAGGCTATGGCAGACCCAAACTGGGTGGAAGCTATGCAAGAAGAGCTCGTCCAGTTTGAAAGGAACAATGTTTGGGAGCTTGTTCCTTGTCCACCAGGGTTAAAGAAAGAACCTATTGGTACCAGATGGGTCTACCGAAATAAGATGGATGAAGATGGCCATGTTGTAAGAAACAAGGCCAGACTAGTTGCCCAGGGTTACTGTCAAGCAGAGGGCGTTGACTTTGATGAAACTTTTGCTCCAGTTGCAAGACTTGAAGCCATTAGAATATTTCTGGCTTATGCAGCCCATCTGCAGTTCAAGGTCTTCCAGATGGATGTCAAAAGTGCGTTCCTGAATGGAACATTGGAAGAAGAAGTTTATGTTAAGAAGACTCCAGGTTTCATCGATGAGAAGCATCCTCATTGGGTTTATAGACTGAACAAAGCATTGTATGGTCTAAGACAAGCCCCAAGAGCCTGGTATGATACTCTAACTAAACATCTTCTTAAAAATGGCTTTCAAAGAGGTGCAATAGATAATACCTTGTTTATCTTAAAAGAAAGAGGTAATATCTTATTGTTACAAATTTATGTTGATGACATTTTTGGTTCAACTGATGATGCAATGTGTAAAAAGTTTTCTAAAATCATGTCATCTGAGTATGAGATGAGTTTAATGGGTGAATTAACATTTTTCTTAGGTCTTCAGATTAAGCAAACTGAAAATGGAATTTTCATAAACCAAGGAAAATATGTCAGAGATTTGTTAAGAAAATACAAATATGATCCAATCCCATCGAAAAACACACCTATTGCAGCACCATTAAATTTGGACTCTGACCCAACTGGCAAACCAGTTAACATAACTGACTATAGAGGTATGGTTGGTTCACTGATGTACTTAACTGCCAGTCGACCAGATATAATGTTTGCAACATGTTTATGTGCCAGGTTTCAGGCTAACCCTAAAGAATCATATTTGCACGCTGTAAAGCGTATCTTTAGATACCTGAAAGGGTGTCCTAATCTTGGTCTTTGGTACCCCAAAGGCTCAGGATTAGATCTAATGGGTTATTCAGATTCAGATCATGCAGGTTGTAAGATAGATAGAAAATCAACAACTGGTGGTTGTCATTTCCTTGGAGGAAAACTGGTAAGTTGGACCAGCAAGAAGCAGACTTCAGTCTCTATGTCCACTGCTGAGGCAGAGTACATTTCTGCGGCCAGTTGCTGTGCCCAGATTCTCTGGATCAAGAACCAGTTACTAGATTATGGTCAAAGGTATACAAAGACCCCAATCTTTTGTGACAACACTAGTGCAATTGCTATATCTCACAACCCAGTGATGCACTCCAAAACAAAGCATATTGACATCAGGTATCATTTCATTCGAGATCATGTTATGAAAGGAGACATTGAAATTCATTTCATCCCCACTGACAAACAGTTAGCTGATGTTTTTACAAAACCTCTCGATGAGAAAACCTTTAAACATCTCATCAGCGAACTGGGAATGTTAAATCCTTAAAACTGGAGCTTTCTTTGTTATTGAACGCGTCAGTGACACTGATGAAGTTCTTCAGTTGAGGAGGTCCAGATAATCTTTGCTCGCCAGGCCATCGAACGCCTTTGTGATACTATCTTGGCACTAATTGATTTCTGGATCATTATTTTAGGGGGAAAGACTCAAAATAATTTTCTGACTAAAATTTGTTTTTGTTTGAAAAATGGCAACTGGAGAACTCTTCAGTTGGAAACTGGCACTGGACTGATCCTTCAGTGACCAGGTTCAGTCTTGTCTTGTTTTTATAATGTTAGAAATACTTGGTCAATATTTGTGACACGTGATGGTACTCAAGTGTTTTAAACCACTTGGTATTGTGATCTGACGTGTTTAGAGCCATTTTAGTACTTGACAACTGTTTGTATTGGGAAAATAAAAAGTGAGTGGGCGCGTGGGTAAGATAAGCCGTCGTAGCATTTAATGCCGACATGGTAGCATTAAATGTTGACATGGCAAATTGTTATTTTATTTCAAAATTCAAACCAACTTTGTGAAAATATCTACAAAAAGGATTTTGTTTATTAAAATATAATTTTTGGTATTTCCTTGGGATCTTGAATCCCTTATAAATACCCTTATTTACTCCGAACTCATTTACTTCTTTCTCTTACATTCTTTCATTTACTTCCCAATCATCAAAATTCCTTCATTTCTCTCTCTGCTTCATAAATCAAGAACCCTAATTCCCAAATTTTCAATTTCATTTTCAATGGCACCTAGATCATCTCGTTCAAGAGATGTAAATCTCTTGACTGTTCCATATGCTCCTTCACCAGATGTCAAACCGGCATCTGGTGCTCCTAGTAATGCCTCTGTCATCAAACTAAATCCAAATAATCTGATGGCAAGCTTACGAGGATCTCAAGGGTCCAATACCCTTATTGGTAGAATCCAAAAGTTTTTGAAGGATTCTCCAATAGGACCCTCATTCTCTCTTAACCCACGCAAGTTGTTTCACAACTACTTGTGTGAGTTCTGGTACACTGCCAGTCTTTCTTCCGATTGTTCCTCCATCAGTTTCACATTAAAGGATGGAACAATCCAGTGTACCTTGTCCGCTGATGTATTGAGGGATGCCTTACGCCTCAATTACTGGAGAGAGGGTGAATCTCCAGTCGTACTACCCCCAAATATAAATTTTCGTCAAGTACTTTTTGCAACGGGACACAAAGAGTGCTTGGAGAATGGGGTGTTGAAGACTAAAGGTGCGATGACCATGAAGGGTCTTACACCTTCATGGAGGTATTTTTTCATCCACCTGGTGGAGAGCATGGGTGGGAGTTCTGGTGGACTTGACCAGATTAAATCCTCACAAGCAGAAATGGCTTACTGCTTGTGGAACGGATTGAGAGTGGACTTTGCAGATATCTTGTATAGAAGCCTAGTCCAAAAGCTGAAGGGCACCAGGGGTGTGTGTATCCCCTTTTCAAGGTTCCTCTCTCTCTGTTTTAAGCATATTCTGGGCAGAGAAGCTTATAATAGTACAGATTCACCGTACACTGCTCCAGATATGCTAAGGAATTTAGACTCTCTAGTATCTGAAGCTGGAGAAGTCGAAACTCCAAACGAATGCAACTGGCATTCACTTCAACTGATGCACCTCTTGAAGGTGAGTCAGAAAGGCAACTGGGCGGGCCTCAAAATAATGAGGGACCCTCCAGTTCGTCTAATGTTATGGTTGAGGATAGAGCAACCATAACTGAAGCAACCCCAATCACATCTATCCCTGGTGAAGATACTTCGGTATCTAATCCACCAACAGATGCACCCATCCAGGAAACTGGGGAAGGTCATCTGGAGACTGACCCTTCTGGTCAGCCCTCAGTTACATTCATGGATCTGGACATGAATGTTAATGACGAGGAAATCCTTATAGAATCTTCGGATTCTGAAGGTACTGAAACAGACTTGGAGATTTTTGAGGCTTCTGTACAAGCTCAAAACCCTTCATCTCCAGTCTCACTTCCAGACGCATCAATTTCACTTTCACCACCACAAGAAAATGTGCCTACTGATATATCTTTACCAACATATACCGCTCCTTCACCAACTGGGAAATTCTCACTTGCTCGAGAAATGCCCCCACCACCGTCGCCGTTGTTCACACCTGAGCATTCTCAGCATGAACAACACTTTGATTTTCCAGTCCTTTCTTCATCCACCACTCCAACTATATCTTCAACTGCTGGCATGACAACTGGGGAGACTTCTTTAAGTTTGCCTCCTCCAGTTGCTCCAGTAGTAACTGCTATTGGTCCAGTGACACCTTCTCCCCCGTCACTGGATAGTCAAGTTGTCTCACTTCAAGCCGATCTCCAAAACCTTCTAATCAGGGTGGAGGAGATTCAGAAGACACTTGACAAAAACACCAAGTCTTTCTCCAGATACCACAAAGATCATTTGACAAATATAAGGGTGGTTGATCTGGGGATAAACAAGTGTTCATCGAATGAAGACTTGGTGTTCAATAAATTAAATGAGTTGGTCAATGGCTGCAATAATCTGGCTGGTACTTTAAAGGAAGCCTTTGACCTAACTCAGTCCAAGGTCACCAGTTCAATCTCCAATCTGCTTGGCAACACTATAAGAACAACTGAAGTAGATTTGAAGGAAATTGAGAGGCAGGTAAAGGAATTAGTTGAAAGACCTGGCCTAAATGTGACTGACCTTGGAGAGCAGTTGATGACTTCAGTGGGTCAAAAGATAGAGGATACGCTGGGTGCTAGAGAACAGCATTTGATTGAAAGGGTGATGTCTGAGATCACCAGGCTGGCCACTCCTTAGGTTGATCTGGCCCCACTCACCAGTGAGATCAACCAGTTGAGAGGCAGCATTGACAATTTGAACACCCAGGTATCTCTACATGCTGAATCTTTGGAGAAACTAACCACTGAAGTAGAGAATCTGAAGAGGAAAGATGATGAAGTAAAGGAAAAGGTTGTCTCTGGTTTGGATGAAGACTCCAAGATCCTAAATGAACTAAAAACTGGTCAAGAACAAGTTACTGCCAATGTCTTGACCCAGTCAAAGGAGACCAATCATTTATAGAGGTCCTTCAGGATGATGTGTGGGATCTTTAAGGAGTGTAAGGACATGCAGTCATGGCAGCCTCTTGACCGGTTGCCATCTCACCCCTCTAAATGGGAAGGTATTCGGGCAGGTCTAGATGCTGCCAAGGGGGAAAGAAGTGCAGTCCTTGCACCAGTTGCACCTGGAAGGACTCCATCTGGAAGAGAATTGATTGTGGCTACCAGTACTGAAGCTGGTGAGCAAAGAGTTGGTGGATCTGGTGATGATGGTGATAGGGGGAATGTTGTTTTGGATAAGGGAAAAGGTTTAGCTGGTGATGCATCTGCCCAGCCGGCCACTGATGTAATGTTAGAAATTGGCAATGCTGATATACTTCCTCCAGTTTCAGATAGTGATAGCAGAAGACTGGCCAGACTTGGAAATGATATTAAAGAAAGAAAGAAGATGAAATAAAGAAACCAGGGCACATCTTGCACAAATCAAGTTGCTTGATATGAGTGATGCCAATCTTTTGGGTATCACTAAGGAGGAGAATGTCAGGATCAAGAATGATCCCAGGATAGTTGACCAGTTGAATGAAATGCTTGATGTAGAACTGGACAGACACTATCCTGAGGATGAAGCCGAATTTGATGCCAGAAGCTTGAACATTTCAGTGGAGAAGGCTAAGGAGATTAGGGCCAGTGGGATTCTTAAACGAATTGAAAATGTTAAGAAGGTTGTGAAGAAGGTTTTGAATCCACCAAGAAGGATTCCACAACCAAGAAGACCACTGTCAAGAGACGCTGACCTTAGCACATTTGTTGAACCAACTGGCGAGGTATCTAATGAAGACATTAAGTCCGCTGTACTGGCTGCTGGTGCTGGGAGTATTAAAATTACAAATGAATCTGAAGCAAGAAACTACTACTCCCAGATCATGTCAACCAGAAGACATAGTGGTACTATAAATGGTGTAAATGTAACAATCAATCCAGGCACCAAAGTCTTTCAAGTTGAAGTTAGTTATACCAGAGGGCCACTGGTTAAAACTGACAATCCTGGTGCTATGCAATATGGGTTCAGCGAATGGGTGGAAATGGTGAATGTGTTGGATGCGAAGGCACAAAAGAATAGGTTTGAGAAAGCTTGGGTGAACTTCTTAAGGGGCAAGATTCAACACAAAGAAAACCTGGAGCAAAAGCTGAATATTGACCCTGAAGACTCACAACCTATTTCTTTGGTGAACAAGAGAAGAAGAACTGGCGAAGGGCCATCTCATTAAGTTCTTTTTCCAGTTATCTACTTGTACTTTGTTTTACATTCTGTAACTTGTATAAATTTCATTTCCTTGTATAAATGAAGTTACCAGTTTGTAACCACAAGGTAGATAATAGATTAAAATCTAACAAACCTAAAAGAAAAATCTAAGGCATTTATTGATCTATAAAAATGCCTTGGAAACTTAGATAGATTTAATCGAACAAGTCTCTATAGTTCACACTTGTATAGATACAAGAACTAGAAAAAGACTTGGCAATATTTCTAGACAAATGGGGGGAATTTGTTAGGACCAGTTCACCTGGTAAACTGGTCAGTCTCCAGTTGCATCTGGAGACCCAGTGAAACTGACCAGAGTGAACTGGAGACCTAGATGATTTGTCGAGAAATATATTGAAGTCTAGTTGCACCGTACAGTCAACGCAACTGAAGACTTCCTCCAGTTGAGAACTGACCAGTTGAAGAATCATTCCAGTTGAAGTCGAAGACAACAAATGGAAGATAGAGAATGGCAATGGCAGCGAAGCCCAGTTGGCATTCTAGTCAGTTACAAACTGGAGACCATCAGTGGAAAGCCCTTACAAAGCTTTACACTGATTACGAGGAATTGACTTGTATGCTTTATGTACCTTTACCCGGATAATAAGCCTTATCTTATTATTTAAGTAATAAAAGGTACATAAAGGTGGTTGTGTAAAGTTGCTTTATCATGCGACTTTATACTGCTTTTTAAGGAATTAAATGTTATTCCTTAAATGCTCTCAACCACATTTGTACGGCCAAAGTTAACATCCCAATGTTAACTTTGCCTATAAATACAAGTCATTGCACAACAAGAATAACAAGTGAAAAACATACAACACTTCACACTTTGCAAACCTGCAATATTCTTGGTGAACTTGTGCAATATTCTCTCAATCGCTAAAAGGAACATTTCACAACTTTAAGTGTTTCGATTGTCTTAAGAAATTCCGAGTGTAGATCAATTGTATTTCATAGGTTGTTAGGATATTTACATTCTTGTATTATCTTGGTTCCACATCAACCTTGTAATTTATTTAACATCAATAAATAAATTACACATTGAAAATTACATATTGTCTCATCAAGTTGTCTTACAAGTATTTTGTATTATTGCATTGTTCTTTACTTATTGTCATTTATATAAGTAATCTATCTAGAACTTGGTATATACACACTGCAACTGGTCGTCTCCAGTTCAGTGCATATATTGCAAAGTAACTCCACCATCGACATTGAGGTGTCTTCAGTAGTACCATCTATTGAGTTGGGACTTACAATTTCTATAATTTTGGGACCTGTAATTTGCTTTTCGCCGGGCTCCATCCAACAACTCGGAGTCCTACACCTTCTACCATAAAGCATTTCAAATGGTGGCATTCCAATACTTGCATGATAACTATTATTATAAGCAAATTCAATCAATTTCAAGTGATCATCCCATGCTCCACCATACTCTAATACACAAGCCCTCAACATATCTTCCAATGTTTGAATAGTTCTTTCACTTTGCCCATCCGTTTGAGGATGATAGGCGGTGCTCAAGTTTACTCTAGTACCCAATTCTCGCTGGAGACTCTTCCAAAAACTAGATACATACCTCGTGTCTCGATCTGAAACAATAGACAAAGGAACACCATGCTTTGAGACAATTTCATCTATGTACATCTTCGCCATCTTGGTCAATGGTACATCTTGGCGTGTTGCTAAGAAATGAGCACTCTTCGTCAACCTATCCACAATAACCCATACCATATCATTTCCCTTTGGAGTTCTAGGTAACTTAGTCACAAAATCCATAGTTATATGGTCCCATTTCCATTCCGAAATTTCCAACTGATGCAACATTCCATATGGCTTTTTGTGATCAGTTTTTACACGTGCACAAGTCAAGCATCTTTCAACAAAATGTGCAACTTCTCCCTTAATGTTCGGCCACCAATAAATAGGCTTCAAGTCTGCATACATCTTTGTAACACCGGGGTGAACTGAATATCTTGACCTATGAGCTTCTTCTAGGATCAATTCTCGGTTACCATCAAGCAATGGTACCCAAATTCGACCCTTATATGTCCGGAAACCACGGCTGTTCGTTTCCATCTCAAGGCGTTTCTTCTTTCCAATACTTTCCTTGTCAATGTTCTCCTTCAATAAAGCCTTAACTTGGGCTTCCTTAATGCGATCAAGTAATCCCGACTTCGCTTGAACAACCATACTCATCAACCTACAAGAAAAATTCTGCACTTTTCTACTCAATGCATCCGCCACCACATTGGCTTTACCGGGATGATACTTAATCTCACAATCATAATCCTTCAGAAGTTCCATCCATCTCCTTTGTCTTACATTCATTTCCTTTTGTGAGAACACATATTGCAAACTTTTATGATCGGTGTACAAGGTACACTTAGTGCCATACAAGTAATGCCTCCATAGCTTCAAAGCAAACACTACCGCAGCCAACTCTAGATCATGGGTCGGGTAGTTCTTTTCATGAGGCTTCAACTGACGTGAAGCATAAGCAATAACCTTGTCCCTTTGCATAAGAACACAACCCAAACCTGAAATAGAAGCATCACTATAAACAACAAGATCATCAGTACCTTCGGGTAAGGCAAGGATCGGAGCTTCACATAACTTGGTCTTTAACGTTTGAAAAGCCTTTTCTTGAGCTTCAGCCCACATAAACTTCACCCCTTTCTTTGTCAACTCGGTCATAGGCTTGGCTATACGGGAGAAATCTTGAATGAACCTCCTATAATAGCCCGCTAAACCAAGAAAACTCTTGATTTCCGTAGGTGTCTTTGGCTGTTCCCATTTAGAGACAGCTTCAATCTTGGCGGGGTCAACTTTAATACCTTCAGAAGAGATAACATGCCCGAGAAATTGAACTTCTCGAAGCCAAAACTCACACTTGGAGAACTTTGCATATAACTTCTTCTCCCTAAGAACCTCAAGAACGGCTCTTAAGTGCTCACGGTGCTCGGCTTCAGACTTAGAATAAATCAGAATATCGTCAATGAAGACAATCACAAAATGATCTAAGAATGGGCGACATACCCGATTCATTAAATCCATAAAAGCGGCAGGAGCATTTGTCAACCCAAATGGCATGACAAGAAACTCATAGTGCCCATATCGTGTACGAAAAGCTGTCTTGGCCACATCTTCCTTTTTGACCTTTAACTGATGATAACCAGACCGTAAATCAATCTTAGAGAAGTATGAAGCACCATGGAGCTGATCAAAGAGATTATCAATGCGCGGGAGAGGATACTTATTCTTAACCGTTCGCTTATTCAGCTCACGGTAGTCTATGCACATGCGCATAGAACCATCTTTCTTTTTGACAAAGAGAACCGGAGCTCCCCAAGGCGAGGAACTAGGTTGTATGAAACCTTTGTCAAGTAGCTCTTGAAGCTGAGACATTAACTCTTTCATTTCTGTAGGAGCTAAACGATATGGTGCTTTTGCAACAGGAGTAGCACCGGGTACAAGTTTAATCTGAAAAGTGACCTCTCGGTCGGGAGGAATACCGGAAAGATCATCCGGAAAGACATCAGAAAACTCAGAAACTACATCAACATTAGCAATGGAAGACTTCTCCTTTCGTGCATCAATAACATAGGCAAGAAAGTGACTCTTGTTCTGTCGAATGCACTTGAGAGCCTTCATCAAATTAATGATCTTTATGCTTCTTTTCCTCTTATCTCCATATACGGAAATGACTTCACCATCTGGAGTAGAAAATCGAACTATCTTTTGAGAACATACTATAGTAGCATCATTTTGAGACAACCAATCCATACCTATCACAATATCAAAACCGGCTAAAGTGATAGGCAATAACTGGACCGGAAAAGAACGACCTTCAATCTCAATAGAACAATCATCATAGCCTTCACATATGTCACTAATAGTACCATTAGCAATCTCTACTTCTATAGAACAATCTAGGGGAGTAGTAACTCTTTCAAGCTTAGGAGCAAACAATGTAGACACAAAAGACCTATTTGCACCCGAATAAAAAAGAACAGAAGCAGGTTTAGAATTAACAAGAAAGGTACCGCTTACTACCTCATCGTTGTCCTTAGCAGCTTCCACTGTCATCTGAAGAGCACGGACTTTTGGCTTTGGAGCAGCCGTCTTCTTCCCATCATTCTTCATCTGAGGACAATCAGCAATAATATGACACATTTCTTGACACTTATAGCAACGAGTCTTGTCCTTACAAACAGCTGCGGCGTGCCCCGGTTTACCACACTTGTCACACCTCTTGGTCTTGTCTGAACATGGACCATCATGATGAGACTTGCAAGCTGAACACCATGTGCTACTCTTCTTCTTATCCTTATCCCCATTCGAAGTAGAACCACCATTGAACTTCTTATTAGAATTCGAAGACCCATTGGACCTTCTCTTGAACCCAGACTTCTTATCCTCAGCTTTATCAACCACTTTTTCAGACCTGAAATCATCATCCAACCTTTTGGACTCCTTAATCGCAACAGACAATGTAGTATGTTGCCTACAAAGGCCACGATAACTAGCAGGGAGACCATCACAATAAGTTTCAACCTGATCAACATCTCTACAAACCAAGTGACCAACAAACTTAAGCTTTTCCATAAATGAGTGAGCATACTCAGTTATGGCACCGGGCTTAGCGTTTAAAGCTCTGAATTCCTTCTCAATCAACCTTAACTCATGAGTACCCACATATTCTTCCAAAAACTTCTCCCTAAATGTACCCCAAGGCATAGCAGCTAGCACCTCGGGAGTCAAAGAAACAGTAGCAACCCTCCACCAATTACGAGCATTCTTCTTTAGCATACGGGAAGCACACAATACCTTCATATCCTCAGGGAAATAACATGAAGCAAACACAACCTCGATATCTAGATTTCTAATCATCCACTTTGATGAAACTTGACGAATGATATGATTGCAGTATTTTAATTCAAGAGTTGATTCGATTATCGTTGTGTCGTGATCTTTATCAATTAATTCCTTGCGATTTATTCTTTTGATGTTGATGGTTTATGTGTTCATCGTTAGTGGTACTAGGTGAATACGTTTATCGTTTCAATTCGATTGTCTATGGTCGTTTGTCACCGGTTCATGGTATGACGGTGAATGTCAAATCTATAATAGGAGTTAATTGGTAAACGTGTTTAGAAACGGTTGGTGGTACCACGTTTTCATTCACATAGGCGTAACTGGTAATTGGGTAATCAAGCAAACTAATTGTTGGGGAGATTTTCTAGGCATTGGTGGTACCGGCTTGGGTAATTTAACTAGCAACTTAGGTGTTTGGGTTACTTGTGAGCGGTTGGTGGTACCACGCGAGCATTTTATCCTTTCACGATTATCTTGTCAACTCTAAATAATCTGAACTTTATCGTGTGCAATCATAACTGAAGTCAAGTGGATTCGAAGTGGGTGATCTTTATTCATATTGTTTGAACTTTCTTTACTTTTTAATTGTCTTGTCATTTCAATTTCTTTAATTTCATATTGTCAAGGTGAGGTAGCAATTCGGCTACGGTTCCATCCTTATCCCAAAATCACTCTATCTGACAACTATTTCAAAACCATTCCCCGTGTTCGATCCTGGACTTACCTTCTAGCTATACTATATACGAACGGGTCCACTGCCCGCAAGTGTGTAGTAGTCAGTTTTAGGGTATTTCTTGTTTTAAATTTTTAAACTCGATTTCACACATCAAGTTTTTGGCGCCGCTGTCGGGGAGTGTGTGCCGATTTAGTTGTTAATTTAGTGGTTTGATCCTTTCTCACGCGTGAGAAAGTTACTTGTTTATTAGTTTAGTTTTCTTTTCTTATCACAGGTGCATTTGACGTGTTTGTGTTAGTTGTGTGTTTGCAGGAATTGTGTTAGTTGATGAACTTGCGTTCTTTGGGTCTTCCTTTGAATAGTCCCTTGTCCACTCCAAGAAGACCAAGAGGGCGTAGGTTTAACTTCGCTGAACCCACAACACCAATACCGACACCATTTTCACCTATAGCCAAACCCACTCCTGATTCGGACGAGGAAGGGTTCTTTTTGGAGAGTTTTTCAATTTTGAAGTAAAGCAAGAGGAAATGGGGGATAAACAACCAAGGGATCCGAATGACACTCGCTATGGCGAGAGGGTCCGAACTATCCCAACGGGATGTGGTTCCGCAATTAGACCTCCAACCATTGATCACACTTTCGCTTTAAAAGGAAACCATCTAAAAAGCATAGAAGAGCATCAATTTGATGGTAAACGGAAATGGGATCCTTACCAACACTTGGATAGGTTCGAAAAGTTGGCTCGGCTATATCAATATGGGCAAAACCAAATGAATGCCGTGAAACTTGAAACATTTCCCATGTCAATCACAGGAGAAGCACTTGATTGGTTCAATGATCTTCCAGAAAATTCTATTACTACTTGGAACCAACTCAAGGAGGCTTTCATTGGTGAGTTTTATTCACTTAGAACTCAGAGAAGATTGGAGAACATGATAAGATCTTTTGAACAAGATGATGGGGAAGATGTTGTTGAGGCTTGGATTCGTTTCAAGGAGATGTTGAGAAATTGCCCAGGTCACGATTTGACTAGGGAGAAATATGTGGAGCTTTTCTTTGATGGGTTGGATAAAAAGTCCAAACGCGAATTGGGATATGCTTTCGGGGGTAGTTTCAATAATATTACACCCAATGAAGGGTATCGAATCTTGGAAGACATGGCGAAGGACAGCTCAACCTTGGATGATGAAAGGTTTTTGAAGAATGAGAAAAAGATGAAGAGAGGTACTAACCAAGGGAGAGTTGCTAAGGTTGAAGCTAGCAATGACTCAGGGTTGTTGGAGAGATTAGGGCGCTATCTGAGCGCATGGAAAAGGGGTTTGCTGCTCAAGAGAATAGGTTTGGAGCAATTGAGAGGGATGTTAAGGTAGTGGCCGATGGGTGTGATTATTGTGGTGATATGCACTATTCTGATGAGTGTCCAAATCGGGCACCCGAAGATGTGAATTATGTTCAAAATCAGCCCCAAGGGAATTTCTACCGCAACACCGGTTTCCAGAACCGGCCTTCAGGTAATACTTCTTATAACTCTCCTTTTCAATCTAATAACTCTCGTTTTTCAGGAAATAGGTGGCAAAGAGATAATTATCAGAATCAGCCACAACAGCAGACTCAACAAGGACAAGGATCAGGTTCTTCTTCTTCTAATGCCGATCCTAATGCCGAGTTGAGAGAGATGATGAAGTAGTTGGCTAGTAATCAGGTTGAAACAAATACTAGCATTCAAATGATCAGGGAAGACACTAAGACTTTGAGTGAGAGGTTGGATCAGCTAAGTGGGAAGGTGGAGATCAATATGAAAAATCAGGGAGTTAATTTCAAGGATCTCGAAAGTAGGATGGCTGCTCTCGCTAGGCCCACGGGGACTCTTCCTAGCAACACACAGCAGAATCCTAGACCTCAATTTAGTCAAGGACAGAATCAACCACAGAATCAAGGACAGAAATACACTCCACCACCAGTCTGCAATGAGCAAGCCAAAGCCATCACCACTCGTACTGGTAGGTCTTATGACTCACCTCCTATGCCTAATGTTGTTGTTTCTGATATGCAGGATAAAGGGAGTGATGATGATGAGGTTGATGAAGAGATTGAAATGGGGGAAGATTCAACCGTGAAGACTCCGGTCACTCCACCAAAACCGGATGTGGTTCCAGAAGTTAGACCTTACAAGCCAAAGATACCATTTCCACAAAGGTTCAAAAAGGCAAAGCTAAAAGAGCAATATAACAAGTTTGTGGAGATGATAACAAATGTTCATATTAATGTGCCTTTAGTTGATCTTATTCAGGGGATGCCCCATTATGCCAAGTTCATTAAGGAGCTTGTGACTGACAAAGGAAAGATGGATGAGGTGAAAGCTACTTATCTTAATGCCGAGTGTTCTGCTATCTTGCAGAACCGCATTCCACCTAAGCTCGAAGATCCAGGGAGTTTCCTTATTACTTGTTCTATTCGTACTCTTACTTGTAAGGCACTTGCTGATTTAGGTGCTAGCATTAATTTGATGCCTTACTCGGTTTGGAGTAAGTTAGCTCTAGGAGTTTTGAGACCTACCCGCATGAGTATTAGATTAGCTGACCATTCTTTTCAGTATCCCATTGGGATTGCTGAGAACATGACTGTCCGGGTAGGCCATATTGTGTTTCTAGTTGATTTCGTTATCCTCGAGATGGAGGAAGATACGAAGGTACCCCTTATTCTTGGACAACCATTCCTTAATACCGCGGATGCTATCATCCGTGTGAAGGATAAGGAAATTTCTTTGGGTGTGGGTACGGATAGAATTGTGTTTAATGTTGAAAAGTCCATCAAGCATTCATATTCTAATGATGAGTCTTGTTTCAGGATTGACGTTATTGATGATGCTTTAGACCGAGAGTTTCAGGAACTAATGGAGGCCGACACTGGAGATGAGGAGATTGCTGATTTAGGATCGGGAGATATATCTGACGATGATTTGTTTGCAGAGGTTATGGCGCTTAGCTTGGATGAGACACCTCCCGCGGATGAGAGTTTTGAGGAGGTAGTTGCTGATGGAAGTTCGAGGGTACCGAATTCTGTTGATGTACCACCCACTGATTTGGAGCTTAAGCCATTACCTTCCCATTTGGAGTATGCTTATTTGTCAGGTGAATCTTCTTTACCCGTGGTTATCTCGTCCTCACTCTCGAGTGACGAGAAGGATTGTCTTTTGTCTGTGCTTCGAGCCCATAAGCGGGCTTTTGCTTGGAAGACCACCGATATTCCAGGTATTAGTCCTAACTTTTGCCAGCATAAAATAGATTTTGTTGATGATGTTAAGCCCGTTGTCCAGAGACAAAGGAGGCTTAATCCGAACATGAAAGAAGTTGTTAAGAAAGAGGTCATTAAGTTGTTAGATGCTGGGATCATTTTTCCTATTGCTGATAGTCCTTGGGTTAGTCTTGTTCATTGTGTGCCCAAAAAGGGGGGCATGACAGTTATTGAGAATGAGAATAAGGAACTCTTGGCCACTAGGACTATAACGGGTTGGCGGGTTTGTATTGATTACCGAAAGCTTAATGATGCCACCCGTAAGGATCACTTTCCCCTTCCTTTCATTGATCAGATGTTAGAAAGACTTGCAGGTAATGAATATTTTTGTTTCTTAGATGGGTTTTCCGGGTACTTCCAAATACCCATTGATCCCAAGGACCAAGAAAAGACCACTTTCACATGTCCTTTTGGTACTTTTGCTTATCGGCGAATGCCGTTTGGTTTGTGTAATGTCCCAGGCACCTTTCAAAGGTGCATGATAGCTATTTTCCAGGACATGCTTGAAACCTCCATGGAGGTTTTCATGGATGATTTCTCGGTTTTTGGGGACTCTTTTCATACTTGCTTGCATAATTTGGAAAGGATGTTAGAACGGTGTGAAAGGGCACACCTTGTTTTGAATTGGGAAAAGTGCCATTTTATGGTGACTGAGGGAATTGTGTTAGGGCATAAAGTGTCTAAGGCCGGGATTGAAGTTGATAGGGCTAAGATAGATGTTATAGCCAAATTACCCCCGCCTTCCAATGTGAAAGGGGTAAGGAGTTTTCTTGGACATGCCGGTTTTTACCGCCGATTTATTAAGGATTTTTCTAAGATTACTCGTCCTATGACCCACTTGTTGGAGAAGGACGTCCCTTTTGTGTTTGATGATCCTTGTTTGAGTGTATTTCAGGTTTTAAAGGAAAAGTTGACTAATTCTCCTATCATGGTTGGACCGGATTGGGAATTGCCATTTGAATTGATGTGTGATGCGAGTGATTATGCTGTGGGAGCCGTGCTTGGGCAAAGGGTTGATAAGAATTTCAAGCCAATTTACTTTGCTAGTAAGACATTGAACCCCGCTCAGCAAAATTACACCACTACTGAGAAGGAGTTGCTTGCCGTGGTATTTGCTTTTGATAAGTTTAGATCATATCTTGTTTTGAGTAAGACCATAGTTTTCACGGACCATTCAGCCCTTAAGTACTTGTTCTCGAAACAAGATGCTAAACCTAGGCTTATCCGATGGATTTTGTTGTTACAAGAGTTTGATATAGAGATCAAGGATAAGAAAGGTGCTGAAAACTTGGCGGCCGACCATTTGAGCCGTTTGGAAGATCCTCACCGGGAGGAACTTCGGGATGGGGAGATTAATGATCACTTCCCAGATGAGTCTTTAATGTTTATTTCTAACTCTGATGATACTCCTTGGTTTGCAGATATTGCTAATTATTTGGTTGCAGGTGAGATACCGAATGATTTCACGTCCCAGCAAAAGAAGAAGCTCAAATCGGATGCTAAGCACTATTTTTGGGATAGTCCATACTTGTTTCGTGTTTGTGCAGATGGTATGGTAAGGAGATGTGTAGCTGGAGCTGAGACGAGGAAGATTCTTGATGCTTGTCACTATGGTCCAACTGGAGGTCATTACGGTCCTTCAGTTACTGGTATGAAAGTTTTTGATGCAGGTTTCTATTGGCCTACAATTTTCAAGGAGGCCCAGACTTTGGTAGAGACTTGTGACATTTGTCAAAGACAAGGGAGCATTACTAAGCGGGATGAGATGCCTCAACAAAGCATTCAGGTATGCGAGGTATTTGATATTTGGGGTATAGACTTCATGGGACCATTCCCACCGTCTAATAAGTTTCAATATATTCTTGTCGCCGTTGACTACGTGTCTAAATGGGCCGAAGCCAAGGCTTTGCCCACGAATGACGCAAGGGTAGTCATTGATTTCTTGAAACAATTATTCTGTCGATTTGGTTGCCCTAGAGCTTTGATTAGTGACCGAGGAACCCATTTTGCAAATCATCAATTAGCCAAGGTCATGAAGAGGTATGGTGTTGTGCATTATTTTTCTACTTCTTATCACCCATAAACTAGTGGACAAGTAGAAAACACCAATAGGGCTTTGAAAAGGATTTTAGAAAAAACTGTTGGAGATAACCCCAAGGTTTGGTCTAAGAAGTTGGATGACGCCTTGTGGGCGTTTAGGACGGCTTACAAGACGCCGATTGGCACCACGCCATACCGGTTGCTCTATGGCAAAACTTGCCATCTTCCTATTGAGATAGAGCATAAGGCATATTGGGCATTGAGGAACTTGAACTTGGATATGATGGAAGCTAGTGAACTTAGAATGTTGCAACTTCATGAGCTTGATGAGCTTAGGTTAGGTGCTTATGAGAATTCGAGGCTTTACAAGGAAAGGACCAAGATTTGGCATGATAAGAGGATCCGTAGGAAGGAGTTTAAGGTTGGGGCTAAAGTGTTGTTGTTCTTGTCTAAATTTAAGATTAAGCAACCCAAACTCACTTCTAGATGGATTGGACCGTTTGAGATCAAGCATGTTTATCCGTCGGGTTATGTCGAATTGTTTAAGAGAAATGGAGACGGTTCTTTCATTGTAAATGGTCATAGGCTTAAGTTGTACTTGGAAGAAGAACAAGCGGAGGGGATGATTGAAGAGATCCCCATTTTTGAATATGAAGCTTAAAAATTGGTCGAGTCTAGCTAACGACTCGTAAATAAATTAAGCGCTTCTCGGGAGGCAACCCGTATTGTTTTATTGCATTTATTTTCTTTTTATTAGATAGATTTGATTTTATTTTGTCAAGAAAGTGCAGGTGCAAATTTGGTGTGAAGCGGATTGAGGTAAGTTGTTTTAAATTTGTCTTACAAAATTTTTCTAAGTAAAAAAGGGGAATTCTGGACCAGAGAATCCCCACTGCGCCGCAGTGGGGAGGGAACACCTTTACTGCGCCTCAGTCCAAATTCTCTGTCCCTCGGGTGCAAAAAGCCTCACTGCGCCGCAGTGGGGGAGGTCGAAGCCCACTGCGCCGTAGTGAGGCTTTTTGACCAGTCAGCATGTGGAGCGGGGCTGTAAGTTAGTCAAAGGGGGTAAATAAGTTTGTTTTGGGTTTTAATTTCAGAATTAAATGTGGGTTTTGTTGATTATGGACTAATGAGGCTGATGAGGTGGTTAATCTTTCAATTAGAACACTTGTTTATCCGAATTCGATTTTGAAATTTAAGTTAGGGTTTTGAAAAATTGGAGTTTTTTGTGATGAACAAGTGTGGGGGAGGTTTATGTTGATTATGGACTAATGAGGCTGATGAGGTGGTTAATCTTTCAATTAGAACACTTGTTTATCCGAATTCGATTTTGAAATTTAAGTTAGGGTTTTGAAAAATTGGAGTTTTTTGTGATGAACAAGTGTGGGGGAGGTTTATGTTTGATTATGGACTAATGAGGCTGATGAGGTGGTTAATCTTTCAATTAGAACACTTGTTTATCCGAATTCGATTTTGAAATTTAAGTTAGGGTTTTGAAAAATTGGAGTTTTTTGTGATGAACAAGTGTGGGGGAGGTTTATGTTTGATTATGTGATGTTAATTGTTGAAAGATGGCCGTATTAATGTTTAATTACCCCTAATTTATTAGCTTCTAGTCGTGACAGTGGTATGAACTTGCCCAGAAATTCATACCACTGCGCCGCAGTGAGGGGTGCCAAATCCCACTGCGCCGCAGTGGGAACTCACTGTCCTTATATCTCATGTTTGTTTGTTTAAATGTTTGTGATTGCAGAGAAGGGAGATGGATGTTGGACAAAGCAGCGGGACCGCAGGTACCCCAGCTAAGAGAGCTAGGAAAGAGCCTGAAATTCCTGATTTAGATTTTAGAGAGAACGATATGGGTGAGGTTCACGCGTGGTTAGAGTTCAACGGGGCTAGGCAACCCCACAAGAACTACTTCTTAAACAAACTCTACACGCTTCATCGACAAGTAGTTTGCCCTCCAAGGTATCTTGCTCCTACTTTATGGGATACAGCCAGATATCCGTGGATGGTTTAGTATTGAGGTTCCGATTGGTGGTAGGGTAGTTACCAGTAACATGTGGCATGAGATTTTCAACAATAGGGAACCGGTTTTTCGTGAGATTTGTCTTGAGTTTTATTCTACATTGAAGTTGACTAAGGAGCTTCATAAAGTTAAGGATATTTTTGAGGAGCATATAGTTACATTTTTCTGTGGGGGTCAGCCGAGGAAGTTATCTATTGCTGAGTTTGGGTATTACTGTGGTATGTATTCGCGGGAGCAGTTGGATAATCAGGATTTTAGAGCGCTTTTAAGAAAGGGATTGTATGTGAAGCAGGATCTGGGTGATGGAGAGTCGATAATTCAGTATTGGAGACGGATTTCGGGGGGACACGCTTGGCCGACTGGTGGCACTGTTAGCGTGTCCAAGATTCATAGTGTGAAGCTGAGGATGTTACATAGGATGATTGTTACATTTCTGGTTCAGAGGTCCACCCATTGGGACAAAGCATATCAGTTGGACTTGTGGTTAATTAAGTTGTTTTCTGAGGGGGCCCCGAGGAAGTTTGCGTTGGCCCCAATGGTTGTCTTGGATAGGATGGTTAATCACTCTGATTCTAAGTTAGTTTTGGGACATTTCATCACTAGGATATATAAGAGGCAGGGAGTTTTTGAGCTTGATGAATGCCAGGAGGACTTGTCTTTCCAGGTGCCGCAGGAGAGTTTGACTGAGAAGGAGTTGATTATAGGCAAAATAGTGAAGAAGCCGAAGAAGAACGAGCAGGCAAGGTTGTTAGAAGACACAGGTGTTATTGCTGCACCGCCTCCAGATGTGGAGGCTGCTGATGATGAGGAGATGGAGGATGCCCCTCAGGAACCTCAGAGGAGGCGAGGCCGTGCAGGTATTGATTTGACAGAGATAGGATCCCAGCTTCAGCAGATTTTGGATGGACAGCAGGCTAGTAGTAGCTCTTTTGATGAGTACCAGAGGCGTATGGATCAGGAGATTTCATGGGTAGGATCACAGCAGGCGTATACTAATTATACTCTTGATTATTACCAGCCGATGTGGGATGCCCAGTACCACGGGCGGCCGTTTACTCCTGTGAGGCCGATTTCTGATTTTCGGCCACCACCCATTCATGTTCCTGAGTATCGCCAGGGCGGCGATTCTTTCTTCCCTATGCCTGCCCCGCGCCCTCCTGACTTGGGTGGATCTCCTCGTGGGCCAGTCCAGTTTGGACATTATGCTGGTGGTTCTGTCGCTGGAGGATCTTCTTCTGTTGCTCCTGGATTATTTGCAGGTACTAGTTCGGGTTTTGCTGGAGATGCTGGAGCTTCGGGTTCAGGTGATGCACCAGAGGAGACGACTAGCTAGGTGTTGGACAGTTTGTTTGGTCCACCAGGTCTCCCACACGGATATCACGGCCAGCTCCAGTGAGTGATGATGATTATGATTCCCATCCGTTCCCGTGGGATGGAATCATATTTAATGATTGATTTATGATGATTTGATGGTCCTGGATTATTGTACTCTGTTATTTTTCTTTTCTTTTGGTTTATTTTATTTTCTGCATGAACAATTAGATACGATAATTTCTGCTTGGGAATTTGTGGTTTGTTTTGTGATGCAATGAAACAGGTTGATTGATGTCCATTGTACAACCCAAGTGTGGGGGAGGACCCATGGATTTTCTTCTCATCTTTATTCTATGACATCAATTGATTGATTGTGTGATGGTGTGCATATGCTGGCAGTAAGTTCAGCACTATATTTGTGATTGGTTTGTTTGATGCACACACAACTCTCACACCTTCCGTTTTGTTACAAGTTTGTTTCTCCCGCCAAGCAAAATGTCCTTTCTTATTAGGAAGCGCCATTTGTGACGCGGGGTCAACTTACTTGTTTTAAAACGGAATGTGTCCTTGTTCCGGTATGTGCTCTTATTTTTCTTTATATGTTGCTTACCCCTATTTACCTTTGTTTGACCGAATATGGACATTGAGGGCATTGTCCATCTTAAGTGGGGGGGGGGTGGCAAATAGGTTTAAGCTACCGGGTTTATCTCTTTTGTTGTTTTGCCATTGAGATTTCTACCGGTTTTGTTGATGTGTCCCTCTCATAGGCCTACGGATTTTATCCGAGGGTAGGGGTCTCCATTTGGTTCTCCAATTCGAGCCCTTTACTTTGATGTGCATGTTTAAGATTGGTGTTTTCGATTTGGTGGGATGATAGAAGTTGATATTGTTTTAAAACTTGAGTTGAGCTTGTCTTTGTGGTAAATTGCTATTGTCACTTAATTTATGATAACTTAATAAGCAATTTTACTATAAAATTTTTCCTTGGCAAAAATTTTAATCGGCGAAATGTGTTCTGAACGGTTATTTGGCTAGTCCTTCGGGATTGATAACATTACTTGCATACTCAAATATATCCAAAACACCCAAATGTGAGATTTCATCATTTCATTTATAGATGTGCTAGGTGTTTACGGTTTTGGATTGATTGCCTTGTAATTTGTCCCTCTCTTAGGCTCTTGGATTTATTCGGGAGTAAGGGTTCCATTTGGAACTCTGAACTAAGATGTGCGAATTTGAGGTTAATTTATTCCATTTCCAGGTTACTTTCTTTGATGTGAGTGTGCCGGTGATGTGTTGAGCTAGAACTTGGCCTGGTGATCGTTACGAGACCGCAGTGAGATCACTTTTGTGATATAAGTGCATTGGATGACGAATTGGCATATTAGGTTTGACCCGTATTTTCTTTCTTTCTCTTCACCTTTGCTTTTGTATATTTTTACCGTTACTATACATGCACCTTCTTTCCTTCCTTTGTAAACCTTTGTTGCACTCATTCTTAGTGCAAAGTACACTTATACATCCCTTTTAACTTAGCCTTTTCCTTTGTATATATCACTTATATATGAAAACTTTACCTAATTATACCTTACTATTCCGATAGTCTAATCTGGGGGGCCATTGATTGTCATTGATTTGTTTGGATAGTTTGGGAGTGCTTCATGGATTGTCTAGTGGAATATTCTTGTCTATGAGAATACGTAGATTGGTCAAGTTATTGGGGAATGTCTTGTATTGTTCAAAGGAAGTATATTGTTATAGACATCGTTAATCATTGTAAGAGGGTGCCTACTAGTAGAGTAAAAATGGTTCAATATAAGAGAAAAGAGTGAAAAACAGAAATATTAATAAATTAATAAATTAAAAAAAAAAGAACTTGGGTTACTAGTAGGTACTTTTCATTTTTAGATGTCTAAAGTTTTGTTGTATCATTAAGAATGGAAGACTTGGTGGAATTTAAGTTGTTTGAAGTTGATACACCACAATGGTGTCGGGTTTTGCTTGGTATTTTTGAGGTGTCTTAGCGGGATAACATATTATGGGTTGTTGGCAATCAATGGTAAGGGTTTGATTAGACTATTTTGTACATAACTTATCCTTTTGTTACTTCCTATCACTAACCTAAATTTCCCGTACTCCATTGTAAATTTCCATAATATATACCTTAGCCTAACTTTACAACCGACCTATATGCCATATTTTGATGATGTACTTGGTGCTTACGCCACGTCGGTGGAGTTATGATCCTTGTTCAAGCCTATGGTAAGATATGCATCACGACCGCGCAATGAGTGATTATTCATATATATTCAACCCCAATTGTAAGTTCGTTGGAGTAGGATGATTTTGATAGGCTCATTTGTTTCACTTTTGCTTAGTCGTGTTATTGTGGCTTGTGGATTGTTCAGATATTGTCAAACATTTCGGGGTTTCATTTAAGATTAAAACTGCTTCACCCAACTTTTTGTCATTCACATGCTTGGTGTGGCTTCTTTTTGATAATCGTAATGTGTTTATATAGCTTCGTGTCAAAGAACGCTTTTTGCTTAATTTCCAGATTTGCTT
>CM067169.1:156576150-156591550 GCA_034093135.1 Erigeron breviscapus | reverse complement strand
AATTTGTTCAGTATGGATTTGCATGATCCATATCTTGCTTCCATGGTGAGATCTTGCTCGACAACCTACAAAAACGAATATTTGTCCGCTGTCCTGCACATCTCAACACACACATCAAATCTTCTCAAAGTAATAACATACAATCTGAAGAAATGAATAAAGTAGCAAGATAAAAATGAATATACTTAGCAATCTATTATTAACCTAAGTCTCATTAAGGTCAAATAATTCACTGCAAGCACTTTCAATCTTCGCACATAACATATCAAAATTATTTAGAATCTCTGTTCCAAATCTTTTTGATTCAAAAATCTTTCAAAGATCAAATTCAAAACTATGAACAACTCTGTGTCCATTCTAATGAAAATCTTCTTTCTAAGATATGAAATGATTCTTTTAAAGATAAAATTCAAAACTATGAACATCTCTGTGTTCATTCTTAAGAAAATCTTCTTTCTAAGAATCAATGCAAAGGCATCAACTCAATATTTGTTTATTGAAATCAACAACTCTGTGTTCTTTTCCTTAAACCTATATTCTGTTAATGTGACATACTTTCTTTTAGCTTTTGATCACAACACTATCGCTTAACTACCCTACTCGTTTATTCAGTGTTCCATAGAACGTAGTTGAGTCCTCTTGGAAACTAGATTCTATTTTGACTCTGTCTCTCGTGCAATAGGAACTTTTATTTTACAACAACAACAAAAATTTAAACATTTCACGAAAAACACAAAACACACACACACACATACACTAAACATAAACGAATAACACATATATAAGAGCTAAAGTTACTGCTGATTAGATCAGATTAGCATGTTACATAAGCCTACTAGCGAGAAATAATTCTCTTATTATTAGTTATGAACAGTGATCCAAAACGATTACCAATATGTTTGTCCTCTTAAACACTCGGTACTTCCAGTCTCCTTTTTGGTTTGTGACACTTTCGACATACCCTGGCCAAGGACAGTCACCATGTAACCCGAGTAGCCTAATATGTCACTTAATCATGTTTGCGAACTTATGTGCCCCATATTCAGATACACTCTCACAATCGACACAAGCACTAAGATTAAGACATTTGGTGAGTAAAGTGAGAAAGTCTTTAAGAATCAAGTCAGCGGTGACAGGTCGGTGATTCCTCACGCGCAAAGCGACTTAACTTGACTCACGTACGGAAATATACTCAACATTGCATAATGCCAAGTACTTGCATATTTGTGACATTATTTTTAAAGCACTTATGAAAACCCGTGACTTTCGATGAGACCCGTGTAGCGAACTTTCTGACAACCTATCCCAAGTTGGAAGCTTTAGGTAGGCTAGGTATACAAAGACACCCCAAGGACTTACTTGTTCGAATCCCAAAGGCCACATTAGCTTCATACTTTCAACAGATTTATTTTGATATTTGCATATCTTGTCACAAATATACATCCGAAAAAGCAATACATACACATATATGTACCCGAGACCTTCTATATAAAGACCAAATATACATAATTACAATGCAAGATCTTTCATAAGATTTAAAGGACTTGTCTATTTTAAGAACAAGCATTCTCAGCCATATATCTGAATACGTTTCCCATAAAAACATTGTATACATTTAAGTTCAGATTATAAGGAAACCTTGGTACTTTGTGCCTATCGATACATCATATAATGGTATCACTGAACTGAGCATTTTTAAAGTACAATTAAGTAGGCTTAAAAGCTAAAGTATCGTCACGTCTAATCGTCTTGATGCAGTGACTTTACTCTTTTTATTATTTTTCTTTTTCTTTTCAGCAGATTGATAATTTGCGGGTAATTGAGACGTCATTTTCTCCGAGCTAGCAAAATTCACGAACTGTTTATAAAAACGAGGTCGTGAAGAAAAACGAGGTCGCAATTAACTACTCGAGGTCGTAATTGAACTGGCGAGGTCTTAAAGAGCTCACGAGGTCGCAAACGAAACACGAGGTCGCAATTGAACTGGCGAGGTCGTAATTAGCTACCCAGGTCGCAATACGAGCTGGATGAGGTAATACGAGCCCGCGAGGTCGCAACAGCTGCTGGAATCCTTAGATCTCTTGAATTCGAAACCCTAAACACCAACAAAACACCTTCGACTGCTGCAAACACAAATAGAGGTCACAAACAAGATTTCCGGTCGTAAACTCGTGAAAGAATCACGTCTAAACGACCCTAAATCAATATTGTCTATCACCAACAAGCTATAACCTTCCGGTATTAAACCAAGAGGCTCTGATACCAATTGTAAGTCCCCTGGTACAGATCGTCAATAGCTTGATCCAGTTATCTTGAGGTGCGGAATCCCTCACAATAACTTGGTGATCAACAAAAAGCCCCTAGATCATCTGCGGCCTCGCAGATCTTCTTCGGGCTAGCGGAACAACCTTTGACGACTTTAACCTGCAATACCTGCTTGATAATTCGACAAATGTTCAACCCTAAACTCTGTTAGGGTTCGGTTTATATAGGTAACACCCGACATGGGCTTCAGCACATCGGCCTCGTAAACCCAGCCCAGCCCGTCACTAATGCGAGGTCGCATTCTGTGATTGGCCTCGTATTTGTCCCTGCAAATACGGGGTCGTATTACCTATATGACTAACCTCGTATTTAACCCTGTAAATACGGGGTCACATATCCTTTGTGAATTGCGAACTCGCAATTCACACTTAGCAGATTTACTATACATTCAATACTTAAACTTAATCTAGTTCTATGCATAATACTAAGTTCATTAATGACAATCACATTACAAGACATATAACAATATAAGCCCAAATAATCTAGACTGCTATTGACATAGACGTGCACTTACAGACTCCCCCTTGGCAATAGCTTCTAGACGTTAACATACTTATGTCTTCGTCTTGTCTTTGTCATTAATCTACTTCCTCTGCTTCTTCTTCTTGCTCCTGCTCTGCTCCTTCTCAGTCTCAGTCTCAGTCTCAAAATCAGAATCTGACTCTGACTCTGAAGGAGTATGAGTTAACCCTAACCGTTCTTTCTCTTGATCCCTCAAAGATCCTGGATCATAATAATAATCCGCAATCTCTGCCCTAGCTCTCATATGAGCTTGTGGATCATATCCCAACCTCTTCTCTAGTCTATGCACAATAATTGGATGCAAATCTGACTCGATAGAAGTATTATTGGTAGAATCGGTCTTGGTAGACTCACTATCCTGAGCACTAGCATTATCAGTATCAAGAGCAACAACAACAGATTGCCCTACCAAATCCTTACCCTTATCTAATCGATCAACGTCAACATCTTCTGTAAGGGGTTTGGTTTGAGGTGCATCAGACTCAACTACCATCTTCAACTCTGTGACAACCAGTTCTTGAGTCTGTGGAGCTTCAGAAACTGCCTTGCCAGCAACACCAGCCTGGCTAGACTCCCCTTGAGTCTCTGTTCTTAAACTAGAACCTTCTCCTAGCTCCTGAGTAGCTCTGGCAGCATCTGGATCTTCATTGTGATCATCATCATGCCTTGCCTTAGCCAGCTCATCACCTTTGCAACCTAAGCTATCTCTCTCAGCTCTAACCTTGAGATAGTTATCGATGAGATCATGCAGTTTTTCTTCGGCGATCTTGACTCCCTTTTTCAATGCATCTTCCATCTTGATAACCTTATCATCTAGAGCCACATACTTCTTATACATCTTGGACACTACCACTTCGGCCTTGCCCAACTTGTCTTCAAGAAATGTGTTCTTGTCACTAACAACCTTCAAATCATCAGTCAAACGAGTAATCAAACTTCCCATCTCATTCATCTGTCTCTGCAGATCACTAAGATTGGTTTCTTCACTTGTTTGAAACTGTGGTTGTGTAGTCTCAGGAACAACAACCTTGGCACACTTTGTGAGCCACCAGCAGCAGCAGAAATCTCTTGTTCCCTGACAAGTCTAGTTCTCTTTGGCATAGACTGCTCTGGCACCCAGTCTTCATCTGTTTCTCTCCTTCTTCTTCCTTGAGTTGCCTCAGTAGGTTTAGGAACCATCTTAGATCCAACTCTGATGAATGCATGAGATCTGTAAGGATCTTCATCACCATCACTGCTAGAATCATCATCAGAATGGATAGAAGGCTCTCTGTCTGCTTGAACATCATCAACAGCCTTTCCTCTACCTTCAGCATCCATACTAGATCCACTAGCCTGACCTGCTCTTGACCCACTAGCTTCTACAGTACCTGACCCACTAGCTCTAACTGCTTCAGAACCAACTGCAGCTTCAGCTACATAATCATCTATGTCCTGGTCAAGGTCCACATCTACTAGATCATCAACATTGGCATTGTACCTTTGCACTTGGGCAATATCACCATCTGGATCAGCCATCTCTTCCAATAAATCATCTACAATCTCAGGATTGGCTCCAGGTTGGTTTATCACATCATCTGCAACCTGTACAACAACTTCAGGCTCTTCTGGTGCATCTTCCTGAACTACTACATCATGTAACTGCTCAACATTCTCAGCAGCTTCATCACCCTCTGGCTGAGGCCCTTCATAAGCTGATATGACCCCATCAGTAGGTGCTATGTAGTTAGCATTAACGATTGCACCAAATAATGCTACATCTTGAGCATTTGGATCATTCGGATACCTGCGGCGAAACTCTTCATAGCCACGTGTGATGATAGAACTCACTTGCTTCACTTCTCCTACAGCAGGTAAATTCGGAAGTCTAGCATTGACGATCATCATCACAATCCTAGGATACATCAAAAACCTCCTCTTTCCTGTGGCTGTGATCTGTTTCTTCATCTCATCGAAGAAGAATTTCGAGAAACTATACGGCTTGTTAAATACCAAGCCCACCATTTGTGCTTGGGCTTCCTGGTTCAACGTATCATAACCAGACTTCTTGTTGCTTAAACTAACCAGCAACACATGCGCAAGATACCTCCACCTGCCATAAAAACCCTTCTTGAACAAAGTTTTACTTGACATATCTGCAGCAAACCCCATTCTTCTGAAAGCACCTTGAATGACTTCATGTCTGAACTTGGTGAGACCTGTAGCACCACCTTCTTGTTCAACTGTGCCCAGATTAAGAATATTAACGAGGTCAGCAGCTGTGAACTGTATCTTGTTGAGTCAAGGATTCGCTGACCAGACTTGGTCGCTGACGTGGGTCGTCAGCGAGTCATCAGCGAGTCATTGACTCTCGTCAGCGGGTGGTTTGCTTTCCAAATTGTTTGTCAAGGCGGGAAGATTTCAAACCAACAAGAAGACAAGAAGTCACATGGTGGTTCTCCTAACTGAATGTTACCTTATTTGGCAAAGGTACAGTTGGGACCAAAACAAGGGTTTCTCTCTTTCATACCCGTTTTGGTAAAGAAGACAAAGGCTCCTGGATCCAAGTACTTAGAGCCAATGGAATGTCGACAACCACCATCACATCACTATCATTGTAAGGCTGTGTTGCCCTAATTCCTCTTCTATATAAAGGAACACAGCCGCATCATGCAAATACGGGGTCGCATTTCATCTGTATGAATTGCGAACTCGCAATTCATACTTAGCAGATTTACTATACATTCAATACTTAAACTTAATCTAGTATTCTATGCATAATACTAAGTTCATTAATGACAATCACATTACAAAGACATATAACAATATAAGCCCAAACAATCTAGACTGCTATTGACATAGACGTGCACTTACAATGGGCATACAAATCACTGTAAAGTTCATCAAGGCGAGATTGTTTTGGAGGAGAAGCATGTGCAGATCCAGATTTAGAATGATTATCGGATGATGATGATGAAGAAGATGAGTGAGAAGGCGACGGTGATTTATGAGAGATGATTGGTGGAGGTTGAGTTTGTGTTTTTCTGGTGTGAAGAAGATTTGCTTTATGAAGTGCAATGATTATTTCACGATCTTCTTCATCATATTTCATTTCAAGACGTTCAGTATTTGCAGGAGGGCTTTCACTGGAGGAAGAGTTAGGAGTAGATGGTTGAACAGGAGCTTTGCCTTTGTCGGTTTGAGTACGGAGCTCTGCGGTTGGTGGAGGTTGAATAGAAGAAGAAGGTAAGACCGACGTGGATGTCGTTATCGCAACTGTAGGCTCCGTTTGGTTTACAGTGCGGCCTGAAGGTTGAGGACCAACAGGGCTTCCTAATGATTGATGAAGCGAGGCTTCTACATTAGTTGTTGCGTAACGAATTGGCTTTGCACGAATGCACAGCACAATGTTACGGTTGGTTGGACTTCCGGGATCTTCTAGATTGCCCGTTGAACTGGGAGATGGGCGAGGAGGAAGCCAGGCTAACCTAACTTCCTCAAAGCTTCTCTCCTTAGCGCCTGAATTAAGTGCTTGCTCGATGATGGCACCAACAGGTCTTCCATTCGGTCCTGGAAAAGGTTCACGAACCAATTCTCTGAATGTTCTGGCAACGTCCAAAGGACGTGCGTGCACATTTTCACGTGACCTAGGGGGCGATCTAGACTCAAATGTGTTAGGAATGAAAGTTGGGAGAGGGGCAAGTGTCTCCTCGTCTTCAATGTCGTTACCCTCCGAACGAGGGAACGGCAGTGGATGCGGTTGGTGCCCGTGCAAGAATGAAACTGGATCCTGTAAAGAGGATCCAGAGTGGCGAATGGAGGTTTCAGCATGCGAGGATGGGGAGGCCTCGACTTCTACCCTAGGGGTTCCATCCCAGCGAATTAAAGGTTCAACTGTCAGAGGGCGAACGTTTTCTTTTTGCCCTGTACCTAACCCGGACCTCACAACCTCTCCATTATGTTTTTCAACCTCACCCTCAGGACCACCTTGTCTCTCCGGAATATCAAAAATATCATCATTATGTTCAAATTGAACATCTTCAACATTCTCTTCGATAGTTGGTAGATTTCTGGAATGTTTGATCTTGAATTTTCTGATTTTCTTTTGAGGTCAAGGAATGGAAGTTGATTGAGATGCGGAAGAGGAAGTTGATGTTTGAGATTGAGAAGGAGGAGGTGAAGATGATTGTGCAGGAGGAGGTGACGGTTCATCACGAAGAAGAGTGTTTTGATTTTGATTTGGATTTACGGTGAGATTTATGTTTCTTTCTTTGTGGAGCGGAAGAAGAAGAAGGTTGATTCGAAGTAGATGGTGCAGATGAGCTTGGTGCCTCTTCTCCAGCTAACCCCTCTTTTCTTTTCCTAGACCTAGGACCCTCACTTGGCGACCTATGCGGGGGAGCGGTAGGCGGCTGTCGGCGTACAGCTGCCATACCCCCTTCTAAAAACACTCTGTAGTTCATGAGGTCACTATCCTCATGGGGCACCAAGCGGAGGAGAGAATCAGGAATAGGCATATATGGAATGTTTTCCAAACCGGAGTTGCCGTAGACGGCTCTATATCGAGGAATTTGAACTCTGTGGGAGTCGGGAAATCGTTGAATATCTTCATGGGAGTTGAGAGTATTCTGAAGAATGACAGTCAAAAAGCGGATGAAAGGAATGTATTTCTTAGTAGCATTGTACTTCCCTCTGACATTGAGTCGTAGATGATCCCATGCAATGGCTGCAAAATCTATATGTACATCGTAGGCAATTGCATACAAGTAAGTCAGAGTGTGAGAAGTGATTGCATCTTGGCCTTTTCTTGATGGAGACAAACAATAATTGATGATGGAGCACAAGGTGAACCAAAGTCTGTGAAGATTTTTCTTTTTGAAGTCTTTGAGAGCATTGAGGGGACCGTTATAGCCAAGATCTCTGACTCGGTGAAGCATTTCCCGAATTGGTGGTGGTTCTACAAATGTGGTTGCGCCTTCACGAGAAGTGGCAGTAGGAAATCCAAGGACTGTGCGGAAGTCCTTAAGCGTGAATGTGAAAGCTTGAGTTGAGCCATCTGTAGTGAGGAGTTCGAATTGAAAGTACGGAATGCTATTTCTTCCTCTTGGGGTAATATACTCAATTGTGCGCCACATTTGAAACAATAGCTCTTCTTCAATATCGGGTGCAGAGATAGTAAACACACGAAACATAGGGTGATATGTAAGCATGACAGGTATAATGCCATGATGGCAAACAAACGGGATCGTCAGCTCAAAGTTACATGCCATGTCATCTGTCGAACCATCTTCGAGAAAGTCCATTATGCGATTAACAAGAAGACGAATAAGAAACATTGTTTCCAAGGTTAATTTACTCAAAAAGTTTTAATCGTACACCGTTTTTCACAGAAGATGCAAAGGCAGTACAACAAGGCGTTTGATACCTTGCTTCTTAGGGAAAACCGATGTATGAACACAAAAAACAGATTTGATAAATTTAAAACAATGATCTAACAATCATTTTTCAAAGGACTGCAAAGGTAGTACATCAAGGCGTTCGATACCTTGCATCCTAAGGAAACTGAGAGTTAGAATGAGAACAATTTAGCATAAAAGATGAGTTTTGTATAAATGAATGTTCACAAGATCGTGCAAAGTGTTTCATGTAAGACTACACGAGCAGTACATCAAGGCGTTCAATGTTGTGCATCTTACTGAAATTACTTGCAAGAAATTATGAACAAAAGAAAAAAATTTAATCATAAATTGCACGAAAGAAAGGGACAAATGTTTGTGAAGCCGAACAAATTGATGAACATTGAGATTGTTCAAAAATAAGAGAATCAATTTGGCTCACAAAGTTGGTATAAGAAAGTTTTCATCATAGTCAAACCATATTGAATTGAAATGACATGGAAAAGAATGAAAAATATTCTAAGAGTAGAAGTAGAAAAACAGGTTTTCAAAAATTATTAGGGAAAATGGTTTTCAAAATTATTAAGTAAAATAGGTTTTAAAAAATTATTAAGAAAAACCGGTTTTGAAAAATTGTTAAATAAAGCCGGTTTTCAAAGAAGTCAAGAAAATATGTAGAAATACCGGTGTTTAAGAATAGAAGAGTGGGAAAACCGGTATTAGTTAAGAAAATTTTTGGCATGGTGCCTTTTTAGAAAAATGAAGAAATGAAGAACTAATACCGGTTTTTGAAAGCCGGTATTTCAAAGCATCAAGATACCGGTTTTGAAAACCGGTATCGATGCACTTGAAAGAACTTTTGAGAAAAAATCTTTAAGGAAAATCGGTTTTGATCTAAATAAGCACAACCAATCACAAGAGCAATCATCGATAGACACAAACAGACAATCAATATCATCACAATCAAACATATATCCAAATTAATCAAACAACTTATGCATACAAGATCATTTAGCAAACAAATCACATGAATTTATACTAAGCATGCAAGCATAATTGAAATGATTAAAAAGAAGGGAAATTGTGATATTATACCTGATAAGAATCAAAATAAAGTAAAGGAAAGTAGATAAACAATATAAAGATCACCCCTGAAAAGAAGAAATAAAAGCACAAAAATTTTATTAAGGAATGAAAACCGGTAATAGTAAAGGAATAAAGGAAAGCCGGTATTAGAGAAGAATTTTGAAAGCCGGTATTAGTAAAGAAAATACCTGAAAGCCGGTAACTTTATGAATATATGAACTAATGCCGGTTTTGGTTTTAAGATGAAACCCGGTATGAAGAAAATATATAGTAATACCGGTTTTGGTTTGAAAAAGTTTAAGGAAAAACGAAAGCCGGTAAGATTTGAGAGAAAGCCGGTATTAGTAAAGAATTTAAAAACTTAGAAAAATTTAAGTGTAAGTCAAAAGAGGGTCAAGGGGGGGTATTTATAGTGGTCAATACCGGTTTTGACTATCGGATTTTGAGAAAATATGTACTAATACCGGTTTTTTTTTTTATGGAAATATGTTAGGGAAAGTTTTGAAAGGGAATGTTTTAAGGACATAGAAAAATTTTTGTAACAACCCTCAATTTCCGACTAGGACAATTTACTTCCATTTATCTAAGTAACTAATCCTAGAGGTTTCTTAAGAGATTTTGCCTTCCAGACATTTAGGCATAATGATACTTGCCGTCTAGTTCAGTAGAATTTCCAAAGATAGCTAGTTGCCTTAGAAATGCCATGAACAATAACTATAATCATTCAACACAATCTCAAGCTATAAACTAGTTCTAATTGAACTTGACGAAAGGTCAACAAACCAAAACTTTATTTCGAGAAGTTAAGTTATATAAATAATAATGTGAGTCTCACAAGTTGAGATAACAATCAACAATCTTATAAATGTCCAACAATTTAATCATCAAGCAAATGGAAGTATATATAAACACAAATATATATAATGAACACCTTAAAAATATGTTTATAAACCCCTATGTACATAAAAAAATGCTTGAATAATAATAAGTGTATATTTATAAGTGCAATATAAATACAAGCTTGGAACTAAAGAGTTAAGTAACAAATTAAAAACACAAATATATGCACATACACATACACACGGATACATATATATATACATATGAACACAAAATATATCTTAGAAGTCTACTAACTAGTAGATTTAAATGTCCATGCATGCATCCATACTTACATACATTTTATACCAATATACATACACTTATACACCTTTAAAATAAATATAAAAAAAAAAGGGATAGAAACCCTACCTTATGCTTGTGGCCGTCCCCCCCCCCCCTCACACACACACTCCACCAAAATAAACACACACACATCTTAAAACTTTCTCTCAACTTTTCTTCACACTTTCTTCACCATTTTCGGATTTTGCAAGGAAAAATGGAACTTAAATCTAATCTAAACTATTGTAATAATAACTTTTCTTGTTAATTCATCATCTAAGGTCAAGTATGGAGTCATTTGGTGGTCTTAAATGTCACGAAAATTCTGCCCCTTTTCATCATCAAAACCGAATCCAAGAGGGTATAAATCTTCATCCTTTTTACTAGATCTATCTTGTTCTTGTTTATATTCAAAGGTTTTATCAAAAGTTTATGTTTTCTTCTTTTCTTTGTAATATACACTTGATGAAGGCAAGTTGATAGGATCTTTCTCCTCATGCATATGAATGTCGAAATCTATGAGAAAGATCCAAGGATTCAACAAGTTTAAGACCCAAAAGTGTTGTTATAGATTAGTAGCTTTTAAAGTGATTTTCCTTCTCATAGATCTATATGTTTTTGTATATTTTGAAGAATATATTTCTGAGATTTTCCATTAAAAAGATGTTTTTATGTTGTTGAAAGTTAGATCTATAAAGATTGGTATTGAAAAGTGTTGATTTGAATGAATACATGTTAGATCTAAGAAAGTTGAATCTTGTTATTGGATTATGAGATGGATGGACTTGTATTAAGTGAAAAATATGTTAAAAGAGGTATAATAATCTGGAAATTTGACGTTAAGAGGTATAAAAATAAAGTATTAATCTTGTAAATGATGAACTCAAGTGTTAATAAAGCAAGAATGGTCATTGGTGTGTTGTTTGGACCCAAATGCTTCTGACAGAATTATTCTTCTGCATTTGGACGGATAAACTGGGCATGTGAGGGCCGTTTCAAGCAAAACTTTCAAAATAAAAGTTGTAGATAAAAGAGTTAAGTTTAACCTCCAACTGGAATCACTCAAAAAATAATAAACCAAACCAAAGATATGATTTTTCTACCAAAAGTGGTCAAAACTGGATTTTTGTCTTAATGTTGAGTCAACTTGACGATTTTTAATTTCTTAACTAATAGGTTTCAGAAGTTTAAACCTGGTGAACTGAGTTCAAAGTGTCCCTAATGTAAAATAAAATTGGGGGATTTTTCTTAAATGTTCATCATCGAAATCTTTTATAAAATATATTGAGTCGCACAGCAGCAAGCTTTCTGACCAACTTTGGTTTTGTAATTTTTAGAGGTAGTAAACAATGTCTGAAAATTTAGCAAAAATTCACATAAATATAGGACACATACATGTCTCTGTATAAAAATCACCCATGTCCAAATAATTCAACTCAACCAAGAATACTCAACATTTTATGAAAATAAGTGTTAAAACAGAAAATTCCAAGTAAAAGTTCTCCACAATAAAATAAGCTAAAAGTCACTAGATTGCAACTTTAACCAACTCCAACAATCTAGTAACAAAAAGTATTATATACCTACTGAGAATATGTCAAATAAAAGTTATAAAACTTAACTTGGTTATTAAATGGCAAAGGCAAGCCTACAAACCACTAATTCGGTTCAAATAATCACTAACTGAAAGCACCAAATTGCACATATCACACCACCACCACTATCACGACTTTGGACACCAAAATATGATGAACTTTCTGGAAATAATGAAACAAGAATGAAAATTTATTTTGAAGCACCTTAATTGCTCAAGAAATGAGGCTAAAATCACTATTTCGGTAAACGATTTTTAATCATAAAACCCTCAAAATAAGCAAGACACAAGAGAGGTTGAATTGATATGATTTTGTATGAATAAAAATTTGCCTAAAAGGGGTGAGATTTTCGACCAAAATGTTTAGTGATGATTTCTAAGAATTTCCATGAATTATTGAATTTAAATAGTAATTAAAAGACATAAAAATCCATAAATAAATTATGTAAGTCAAGAATGAAGTTAAATCATCTTAACCATTGATAAAAATAACTAAAACCTACTGGGGAAAAATAGTCAAAAGACAAGAGACATGTGTTACCTAATTTTAAGATAAATAATTAAGTAAAAATAATTAATTAAATATTATCATTAAAATAAATGGGAAATACACAAATAAAAGTATAAATCATGAAATTGGTTAAATAATCACAACCAATGATGAAAGTGACTAAAACCTACTGGAATAAAATCATTTTAAGTCAAAGAACAAATGTCATATAAATTAGAAATAATTAAGTAAGTGAAAATCACTAATTAATAACTATTTTTAAATTAATAGAAAAATTACATAAATAAATATATATCACAATATTCTAAGTTAAAAAGCATAATAATCAGAATATAACCCAAATATAATTAGCCACAAATTATAAAGGCAAGTGAGGTACTTAAAAGTATTTTTAAAGAATTATTTGGTTAATAAATCAAGAAAATGAATAAATAATTAATTAAATAATATTAAATTAAATAGTTATAAATCAGAAAGTATTCATAAATATTAATATTATGAAGTTACTAATGTCAAATATTATAATCAAGCAAAGCAAACAATGGGAACCATGATAATCAAAGGCAAGTTACCGAAATTCTAACAACTTATAACTACATGTATAATGAAAGTGACCCTTTTACACAAACACTCTCTACAACCAAAAAGATGCAAATATTAACAATATACTTGGATCCCAAAATTTATGACAACATAATGAAAGTGGCATTCTTAGTGATGGCTTAAGATAGGAACTTACGTATATTAGTCCTATCGTAGGGATAGTCTTGGCTTGAAGTGAGATTGAGGAATATGATGGATATATGACCAAGGAAGCGATAGATGGGAAGTACCCATTTTGGATAAGTGAATATAATATGCGGCATATCAAGGTGAGTCATAGCCCCCTTTCAAACTCTTTTTATGTTTTACTTGCGGGGTGAAAAGCATGATTAATTAAAATGACTTTCTCTTATGAAATGATTCATTGAAATAATGATAATGATATGGGAATATATTGTATGTTCAACGTGTTATATGTTATATGATGAGCTTGAGTACTGTCAAACGGTGGTCCCCTGTACACTACTATTAACTCATTTGAGGCCTGTAGTTAGAGGGTTGCGCAACTAGGACTTGTCCCCTCATCCACTATTATAGGTAACGGTGGGATGTTTGGTCTGCCTTGGTGGCCACTTTCATCGCCAGTCTGGCCTCGCGGTGCTCTAACTACTATATATTTAATGGGCGTCTCCATGGCACGACCCTTGGTTATCTTTATGCACGTGATTGACAGCATGTGCTTATCATTATCTTATCATTTGGGACATATATATTTGATTATTGGGACATAACCGGTCTTAGTAGTGGCTCAAGATCTATCTCATCAAATTATGTCATGGTAGTCTTACCATTGACCAAGAGGTATTGATTTTATTATGGTTGGAAATTGTGGATTGAACATACGGTTTGGGTATTGGACCTTATATGGAATCTTGAAAGTTGTTGAAATTGGCATATTGAAGTATTGATGACCAAATGGTTTTGGTATGATGAATGATTAATCGATAATATATTTTCCAAGTTGGTTTTGAAATGGATATGTAACGAGGTTACTTAAAAACCTATGCACTCACCAACTACGTTTTCGTAGTTGACACTTTTTCTTCATGCTTTTCAGGATTTAGCATAAGCTTTGAGGAATTATATGCATCATGATTGTTTGCATTGCACTTTGGAGTCAAAGATCAAACCTTGTGACGGGCAATGGAATCCGCCTTGATCATTGTAGTATATCATCTCATGTATTTGTATTTGTTTCGTGGACTCAATATCCAAGTATGGTAGACGTATTGTACTTGGGAATTGGTTCACATGCTTGTGCATTGTAAAATTATTTTTATCAAATAAAGCTATGGTGAATGTTATTTATAATCCTTTGTTTTGAATACTCGACTTTCTGTACATCTCATCATTCCGCCGTGGTTGGGGTGTTACAGAAAATGGTATCAGAGACTAAGGTTATAGAGAACATTAGGGTTCCTCCGGGAATTCCAAGACTATAGCCTATCTTCAAAACGAATTTTATAGTCGAGTCGAGCATAAGGTTGAGCGGACTAGTTTGAGCTTTACATGGTAGGACCATAATTAAACGTAAAGTCATGAATCTACGTTTAATTATGAGAGGACCATGTAAAACTCAAACGGCCACTTGGACTTATGTTCAAAAGGATTCCTTTTCAAAAAAAAAAAGAAAAATAAAAAATAAAAATAAAAATAAAATAAAATAAAAAAATAAAAAATAAAAATAAAAAAATCTTTATTAAACTCGTTTTAATGAGAATACGTGTTGCATTTAGACATTCACCTAAGCATATATAGCGATTCGAGACTTGCCTTACTTGAGGATTATGCTAGTTAGTAGGATTCCCCTCTGCACATTAGAAGTGAAATGAATAAGATTGAAAGATATTCGTTGATACATGCTACTCTATGCTATAACATGTGAATTTGGGCATGATTTGATTGCAATGTGAAAGCTTATAGTGTGCAATGTGAAAGTTATAATGTGCAATGTGAAAGTTTGTAATATGCAATGTGAAAGTTTGGAATGTGCAATGTGGAAATTATGTGAGGAATGCATGCGTAAAAGCCTTATGATTCATGATGTTGAACTTTAAGTTGCATATGCACTTTAAAATAATGAGATTATTATAAGGCACGAAATCATTTTGGGGTATGACTTGTAATTTATGATCGATTAGAAAGAAAATATGGGCATGACGAGTTGATATGAAATTTCATATACGATATGGATATGAGAGCCTTTACTCTCTAAGTTGA
>CM067169.1:156496249-156575150 GCA_034093135.1 Erigeron breviscapus | reverse complement strand
ATCAGTTATAATAATACTAACCCAAGCAAATGAGTCATGTTAGCCATAAGGGCTAACATAAACCATTAGCATTTGTTTTGTCCTGATGCAGGATCATTAACATTTAGGATCTTAATGAACGAAGATCACAAGCTAGTATCCGAGGTACAGATCCTGAATAAGAACAGTTTCTCCTAAGTCTAAATCCTTAAACGGATTACAGTGGATTGAACTACAATTTCAATCCTAGGTTGAAGGGATCACCTTCTCGAACGCCGAGGTTAACATTAACACCTCATTTCGCCCGGGGAGCACGTCATAAAAAAATCTTGATCGTGGGTAGACCCTCATGGTTAGGAATTTTCAAAGGGTTGTTGATTTTACAATCAACTCATTTGGTTATGACTATTAATAAACAGTCATCAAAAAGAATAGGGATAATCTCTCTATTAGATACAAATGATTGACAAAGGAATTGGCCAATAAACTAACAAATAGATTGATAAATTGATTATCATTTGCAGTGATTTTTGCATTTGAACAGGGAATAAAGATAAGAGAAAATCATTGCAAAAGACTTATCCAAGGATCCACAAGATCAGGGAAAGCAAAGGTATGGATTAAAGTCTTAATAGCATTTAGGAAATAAAGTCAACAAATTGAAACTAAAATTAAGGCATAGGCCTCCTATTATTGCGGTTATAGGAAGAAGGTTTGATGTTGATTCCTAGTTTGCTTTCTTCGGCTGCTTCGTCTTCCCCAAAAATTTGAGGATATTTGAGTTTTAGCCATCCCAAAAAGCTTTTTAAGTTACTAACTTCTCTTTTTGCGTCGCCCAATTCATTTTTCAAACTCGTCATCTCTCTTAAAGTTTGATTTCTGGTATCCATAACCGAGTTTAAAAGACGATTAGCGCTTTTGATAGTTTCATTTTTGTACATAATTTCTGCTTCGTAGGCGTCAGACAACTTTTCGATGATCTACGAAAATAAAACAAAAAAGTTTTAGAAACAAATAAGAAATTAAAATACATATTTAAAGTAAAAAACTTACTGAAATAGAACGATCCCTAAGTCTTTTAGGACCCCTGCTTCTAGATGATGACTCGCCTTCCATTATTGTAAATATTAATTGAAAAGGAAAA
This sequence comes from Erigeron breviscapus, assembly GCA_034093135.1. Taxonomy (NCBI): domain Eukaryota; kingdom Viridiplantae; phylum Streptophyta; class Magnoliopsida; order Asterales; family Asteraceae; genus Erigeron; species Erigeron breviscapus. The sequence goes on along the minus strand of CM067169.1, from coordinate 156,574,027 downwards.
GATAATTTTAATATATTCTTTGGGCATGAGAATATATGTATGAAAAAGGGTGATCTTTGATATAAATAAGTCAATAGAGGGTAACTAAATCGACAAAATGGGGGTTTACTGTCAAATCGAAGCGCGTAGGGGACATTAATCATTGAACATTGGGATACTAACATTAGGGATTAGATGTTTCGTGGAAGAGATGTCTTAAATGCAGGTTCTTAAAAAGAGATGCGAGAATAAAAAGTCTCAATTGATTGAAGATCAAATGTTATTCTCAAGAAGGAATAAGACTAAGGTACAATATTTAAAACAATTGTAGAGATTTCCTATGTTGATCTAGTTTACTAGCAAATGCCTCTTTAGCAAATGACTCTTCTGTTAGAAATATAAATGTAGTAGTTGATTTGTGTATTTCTATGTAAATTGTACCTTTATTGTAAATGTCTTTAATATGGAAGGGGGCATAGTGTAAATAGCTCATATGTATATAAACCCCCTCCATTAAGCAAATTGTAACCTTTTGACCATTTATGCTATCCAAACTTTCCCTGCCAACTCTACTTTCTCTCTCTACTTTCTCTCACATCAAACCGCCATTAACACACACACTAACACACACATAAGCTCAAATTCTACTCTTTACATTTGGTATCAGAGCACAATCAGCGTATCTGAATGATCCACAAGCTTAATTGAAGCTTATTTTGTGCTTATTTTCTGAATTTAGCTTATTTTCTGAAAGGTCTATTTGCCGAGATTACTGTTTGAGTAATTTCTGCAAAATTAGTGTGTTTGTTGTAGAAATTTGTTCACCGATCGATTAGTTGTTAGTATATCATCATTCTGTATCGATTTCAGATTTCAATTTCATCATTTGATCACATTTCGTGAAAGCTCGGCAAATGAAGGTTTCAGTGGGATTTGATTCTGATTGAAATTAGTTGTTATTTTGTTCGAGGATTTGTTCGCGATCAGTTTCTGAGAATTTTGATATAAATTTCAAGTTGTAACTCGCAAAAATGAAGAAGATATCAATGATTTACAGAAAGCTCGGCGTTTGGGTACTTAGCTGAATGAAGAAGAAGAACAGTAACCGACTATTTTGTCGTTTAGTGTTTACTCGTGTTTGCAGAGATTTTTGGCTAGGGTTAATCTTACTTGTTCTATTTGCAGAGATTTTATCTCGGCAAATAGGTGTTTCAAGAAAATTTGGTTAAGTATTGGTGCTCATTGTTCTATTTGCAGAGAATTTATCTCGGAAAATAGGTGTTTCAAGAAAGTTGGTTAAGTATTGGTGCTCATTGTTCTATTTGCAGAGATTTTATCTCGGCAAATAGGTGTTTCAAGAAAATTAATTCAACATCATTTTTGATCAATATTCTTCAAGTGGGCAGAAAATAAAAATTGTTCAAAATTTTTGGTCCATTTGCCGAGATTTTTGCTCGGCATTCTTCACAAGTAGAAAATCAAATTTTTTTTCTAAGTCTTTTAATTCTTTGAAATGGCTTCAAGGGAAGCTTTAGCTCTTGGTTCTGAAGGAAGACCTCCTGTCTTGTTTAGAGGTTCTTATCCACAATGGAAGAAAAGATTTCTGAACTGGATAGACAGACAGAAGAATGGAAAACTTCTGAGGAAATCACTTTTACAATTTATTTACTTGTTTAAATATTGCTTAAGTCATTTATTACTTTGTTTATATTCTTGCATATTTATATTGAAGTAATACTAGTCCGATTCTAGTTCATACTTGTCTTGTATTTTACACTCGTGGGTTAAACCATCGTGTGAGGGACTTTATATGTTCTATTTAGACTTGTAAAATTTCAATTTCAAGAAAATTAATTCAACATCATTTTTGATCAATATTCTTCAAGTGGGCAGAAAATAAAAATTGTTCAAAATTTTTTTCTAAGTCTTTTAATTCTTTGAAATGGCTTCAAGGGAAGCTTTAGCTCTTGGTTCTGAAGGAAGACCTCCTGTCTTGTTTAGAGGTTCTTATCCACAATGGAAGAAAAGATTTCTGAACTGGATAGACAACAGAAGAATGGAAAACTTCTGAGGAAATCATTTTCACAATTTATTTACTTGTTTAAATATTGCTTAAGTCATTTATTACTTTGTTTATATTCTTGCATATTTATATTGAAGTAATACTAGTCCGATTCTAGTTCATACTTGTCTTGTATTTTACACTCGTGGGTTAAACCATCGTGTGAGGGACTTTACATGTTGTATTTCAAGATTTTTCAAATAATTTCAAGAAAATTAATTCAACATCATTTTTGATCAATATTCTTCAAGTGGGCAGAAAATAAAAATTGTTCAAAATTTTTGGTCCATTTGCCGAGATTTTTGCTCGGCATTCTTCACAAGTAGAAAATCAAATTTTTTTTCTAAGTCTTTTAATTCTTTGAAATGGCTTCAAGGGAAGCTTTAGCTCTTGGTTCTGAAGGAAGACCTCCTGTCTTGTTTAGAGGTTCTTATCCACAATGGAAGAAAAGATTTCTGAACTGGATAGACAACAGAAGAATGGAAAACTTCTGAGGAAATCACTTTTTCAATTTATTTACTTGTTTAAATATTGCTTAAGTCATTTATTACTTTGTTTATATTCTTGCATATTTATATTGAAGTAATACTAGTCCGATTCTAGTTCATACTTGTCTTGTATTTTACACTCGTGGGTTAAACCATCGTGTGAGGGACTTTACATGTTCTATTTGCCGAAGAAAAACCTCGGCACGTAGTTCATTTAGACTTGTCTTAATTTTCAATTTCAAGAAAATTAATTCAACATCATTTTTGATCAATATTCTTCAAGTGGGCAGAAAATAAAAATTGTTCAAAATTTTTGGTCCATTTGCCGAGATTTTTGCTCGGCATTCTTCACAAGTAGAAAATCAAATTTTTTTTCTAAGTCTTTTAATTCTTTGAAATGGCTTCAAGGGAAGCTTTAGCTCTTGGTTCTGAAGGAAGACCTCCTGTCTTGTTTAGAGGTTCTTATCCACAATGGAAGAAAAGATTTCTGAACTGGATAGACAAGCAGAAGAATGGAAAACTTCTGAGGAAATCACACAAAGATGGTCCTGAAATTCCAAAGAATCCAGTGAATGGAGAAGCTTTACCAGAAGATAGTTGGAATACAGATCAGAGAAATAGAGTTGAGGCTGATCAAATGTCCCTTGCTTATCTTTACCAAGCACTTCCTGATGACATCTATTGCAATGTGGATTCATATGAAACAGGAAAATACATTTGGGATGAAGTGGAAAAGCAGATGGAAGGATTTGATGTATCAAACACCATTAGATTGTCAACTGTTCTGAACATGTATGAAACATTCAAGCAATAGAAGGGTGAACCATTGAATGAAGTATACATCAGATTCTGCAATGTGATTAATGAGCTGAGGAAGAATGATGTGAAGAGAACAAATATGGAGTTGAACATCAAATTCATCAAAAATATGGAGGAAGAATGACAAGTGTATGGCACTCAACTCAATCAGCAATCAGATTTTGGAAAACTAACAATTCATACCTTGTATAAAAAGCTGAAATTGAATGTTGAGGATGTTCTGAGGATCCAGAAGAAGAAAGAAGAAAGTTCTCATTCAGATCTATTGGCCTTGGTAGCTGAGAAGAAATCTTCAAGAGTCTCAAGACAGAGCTTTGTTGAATATGGAACAGATTCTGATTCAAGTGAAATGAGTGATTCTGACTTAGATGAAAGACAAAAAGAGAGTGCAAGTCCCAAATATAGATGGTTTAATACCCGACTGGCAAGTAATTTTAACTGGAAGATGACCAGTTCAGAATACGATCCAGATATGGATGAACATTACGATAAAGGTACTGAAAGTAAATGCAAGAAACAATAAGGGCTGAAACTATATAAATAATATGTATAGATCAAGTATGTAACATTGAGACACGGTGTATTTTTCAAGGTATTTAATTTATTGATATATAAACAAATACAAAGGTTGTTGTGGAACAAAGATAAACACCCAATTGTAAATATCTAAACAACCTAGAAATACAAGTGATCTAATGACTTGGAAATACTCGTAAGGATTACTTAGAGTATATCTCACAAGTTGCAATGCAAAGGTTTCAAGCCATTTGCAAGTTGTGAGAAGACTTATATTTATAGACCAAGTCCATGATGACGTGGACCAGATCGTATAAATATGGTTGGGAGTATTTAAGGAATTAAAGCTAATTCCTTACATGTGTACTTTTAAGGTTTAGGTATATAAGTCGTTGATGTGACTTATCAAACCTTATTCCCAACCTTTACTTTACCTTGTACTTTAATTAATAGTTAAATCTATTAACCGGGTAAAGATATGTAAAGTAAAAAGTCTTCCTCGTAATCAGTGTAAAAGTGTGTAAGTACTTTTACACTGAGATGCTTCAGTCTTCGATCAGGTGGAATCAGTTTCTGAGCTCCACATCTGAACTGATTCTCATTCTTCAGACTTCAGTCTTTGACTTCATTCTGATACGTTGATCTGAACTGAAGTGAAGCTTCAGTGAACTAATTTTGAGCGACCTCAGAACTCTATACAAGTATTCTTCACTGAGCTTCAGCTATTTCTGAACAAATTATACTTGGTCAATTTTTGACCTAAAAAATTCCCCCTATTTGTTCTGAAATAGTGCATGCATCTCAGACTTCTATCTATACATGTTTGTAAGTCTGAAATGCAAGTTTTAGTTTAAGTTGTAAAATTTTTCTAAGTACATCTTATAGATCATTGATGTCTCAGAATTTTACTTGTGGTTTTTCTAACTTAAACCTATCATCTACTTATAAGCTACAAAATGTAACATATATATACAAACTGAAGTGTTTGTTACATTTGCAAGTATTTATACAAGTACATGATAAACTGAAAAAGAAACTACTTCTTAGCAGGCCTTGAACCAGAAGGTGCTTCAGTAGGTTTCCTCTTCAGTGGAGAATGATCCTTCTTTCCAAACAATCTGCCTTCAATCTCTACCTTGGCCTGCATCTTTTGTTGTATTCTGGATAACCATGCACCAATCAAAGCAGATTTCGGCTTCCCCCTCAATATTAGGATCATCTCCCTATGCTCAGAAATCCCTAACTCGTGCACTGAAACTTGATTATACTCTTCAGCTGCTCTACCTTCTCTTTTTATAATCAAATCAAAAAGCTTCAATCCATCAGCTTTTGTTACCTCCATATCAACTATTTTAGCTGGATGAGATCGATGCTTCAGATAATTCTCATATTGATCCTTCTCATGCTTTCTTTGGAGCTCAATAGCATCATCAGACATTAGTTTGAAGGTGGAGAGATCAGCATCACGAATATTTTTTCTTGATGATCTTGGTCCAGTCACTTTGGGCTTAATGGGTGGCCTTGACAATTCTTTTTCCACCTTCAGAACTCCAGCCAAAATTTCCTTCTTTTTAATTACCATCTCTTTCTCTCTGTTTTTCACCAAGTCCTCAATGGACATCTTGAATGTGAGATGGTCCAGCTTTTGTTCTAAGGGAGAATAATTCACCCCATATTCATACTCGAGCATATCAACAACAGCCTTCTGCACTCTTGGATCATTTTTAATTTTCAGATATCTTTCAAGTGAGAGACCAAGAGCTGCAGCATCAATGTGATCAAGGGTTCCCATTTTCTGATGTTGAACACTTTCTCTTTCCTTATTTTCTCCCCACATAATAAATTGATTAGAAACTTGCTTCTGCAAAGCCTCTAATTTCTTGCTATCAGCATTAGGATCATGAATGGGATAACCTTGTTCATCAACATTTTCACCAACCACCAAACCAGAACCCTTAGAGTCTTTCTTTTTAGGTTCTTCCACCACTGGGTCTTGCCCTTATCTTTCTTGGTTGGTTCAGAAGTTTGCACTTCAGATCTCTGAACCTGTTCCCCCTGAACTGAGGCACTACCAGATGGTACCTCAGCTTGCTTCTTGGTTGCTTCTATCAATTCCTGAGTACTTGAAAGCAGACCAATAGGCACATTTCCCCCTTTGGGGACCTCAGAAGGCATTTTTGCATAAACATCAATCGCCGTCTGAATGGCCTTCAGAGGTTCCCAACTCTGCTGCAGAAGACAATCAGAAATGCCTTTTGCCATGGTAGAGAACTGAGCCCTTAATCTGAATGATGAGTTAAGGTTCAGATTCTCTTTTTTAGTTAGTTCTTTCAGCAATTTCCTATCTTCTTCAGAGAATGAAGGAGGAGGAGGAGCAGCAACAACATTTTCCTTCTTAAGTAGGGTCAGAATTTCTTCTAATTGCTTGGAGTGGCCTTTAACAACTTCTTCGAGAGTAGACACAGATTTCTGAACTTCTTCAACAACTTTGTCTACCTTCTCCGAAGTGTCTTGAGTGAGTTCTAAGACCATCCTTCTGACCCCTTCCTCAACCTTTTCAGCCACAGAAGCTGAAATCTGATCAACAAGAGTCTGAGTAATCTCAGACTTCAGCTTCTCAATCACATTACTACCAACAGTAGACCCAAGTTCTTTCTCATTGACACTTGGTCTTTTTACCAACTCATTCACCTCCTTCCCGACTGCCAGAACTTCTTGTTTTAGCAATTCAATACCAGATGTCAAGTTTGCAACTACTGAAGCTTGCACATCTCTTTTGGCCAGTCTGAAGGCTTCCTTGATAGCTATACTGATCTTATTGCATGAATGTACCAGCTCATTTAGCTTCCCACCTACTAGTCCTTCATTTCCAGCAACCTTGGTGAACTCAGTGCCAAGAAACATCTGAGCACCCTTCATTTCAGCCAGGGACGTAGTATTGGCAGTTAGAGATTTAGTTAAGTCCTCCACCTTGGTAAGTAGGCTTTGGACTTTGGAATTTTGTTTCTCTAACTGTGCTTCTACACTCAAAGGAGGAGGTGGTTGTGCAGAAACAGAAGCCACAAAGGGAATTATACCAAGCCCATCCAAAGCCTTTTCCAACTGCATTTCAGTTGGACTCTCAGATTCAGTAGCAGAGTCCAACTCCTTCTCAATCTCACTATCGTAATTGATGGGCCTTGGCACTTGGTGAATTTGTGGGTGTAAGTGTTGGAGTTGTGGTTGAAAGCGTGGTAATGAAACATAGGAAGGTGTAGAGCCGGGTGGAAAATATGGGTGCTGATGTGAAGTTTCTGGTTGGCGATATGGTTGTTCAACATTTTGGATTTCTGGGGGAGGTTGGACGTTTGTGAGGCTGAAGGTTGGCTCAGAATCAGAAGACTGATTCTCCTCCAGTAGCCCTCATCAAACTCAAAGTCAGCAAAGGAATCGAGATTCCCTTGAGGTGGCTTATCTTCATCCCAGAGGTCAGTCGTAACTGCAGTCTGATCAGATATGCCGTGGTTCAGATCACTGGTACCTGAACCAGCTTCTGGTTCAACAACTGCTGCTGCAGATGCATCGTCACCAGATTTTTGGGTTAGCTCAGCCATAGCTTCATCGCCAGAGACAGTAGACACGGGGATTGCCTTAATGATTCTCGTACCGTCATCAAGAATCACTTCATTGGCCGTAGAGTCTGGAATCTCAGTCTCAGGTGGTGTCACACCAAAGACTTCATCAATTCGTGCTGCAGAAGAGTGTGAGATTTGTGAAGTTTCAGGGGGTGCGCATGCAGACACGGACTCTATTGTGTGCTGGGCGGACACACTAATATTTTCTTCACTATCTCCTCCTAAAGAAGTTTTGGAGATGGATGCTTGTAGGTTTCCCTTTAGACTCGATTCCTCTGGTTCTTGTTGGGATGATCCAGAGGGGTTTGCTTCGGTACTAGTGTCCTTCAGCTGTGAGGACTGCTTAAATTTACGTCGTTTTAAAACGTCCTTTGGAGATCCTGGGAAGATCCAGAGGGGTTTGCTTCGGTACTAGTGTCCTTCAGCTGTGAGGACTGCTTAAATTTACGTCGTTTTAAAACGTCCTTTGGAGATCCTGAGGGATCTTTTGGGAGATCCTCAGGTTGGTCAATGGATGAGGGAGATGGTGGTTGGGTAGAAGAAGTTGCTGGGGTTTTAAACAACTTCAACATTTGACCACCAGGTGCACCAATGGGTCTCGCATTCTTTTGCGACCCGCTCGGTGACCTTTCTGAGCCAGCCGGTCGTGCTGTTTCAGTTTTATTTATTACCTGAAGCATTGCAGCGGAGAGCTCTGGTTCTGGATCTGAAGTAGACAGCTTTGAAAGATCCCTGCAGAACTCCATCGCTGAAGATTCAAGCCCCTCAAAATGATACACATCTCCAAGCATGCTTATGAAGCAAACGCTCAGAAATCTAGGGAATGAGATATGTGGACTTCTTTTCTCTTTCAATTTTGCTACCAGCTGAGAGAAAAGTATCTCAGCAAAGTCCACCTCAATCCCATGCCACAAGTAATACCCAATTTCTACTTGTGTCAAGGAAATCTGGTCCAAGCCACCATAATTTCCTCCAAGGCACTCGACAATCTGAGTCCAAAAATATCTCCAACAGTTTCCAAATCCAGACAGAAAGATGTGTCTAGATGTCTTCAGATTGCCAACTGCATCAACCATGTCATTATGACCAGTGGCCAGCAGAACTTCCCTGAAATTAATCCCTTTAAGCCTTTTAGCATAGGCTGAAGAGGAGAGAAGGTAGTTCAAATGAAGGGCCTCCCGAAACCCATCAAGTGAAAGGATATACTGCTTTGTGCCTTCTTTTAAAGAAAAAGCAATGGATTTTTCATCCTTGCTAAGAGTAGCAGTATACCAGAATTCAAGTAAGTATCGATGATACATTACCTGAGGATCAACAGTCAAGGCGTAATGGAGAGGGGATTGTTCAAGAAATTTGTTTATCCTCCCCATTAGAGTTTTGCCTTTGGCATTTAGTGCGGCCATGAAGTTATTCATATTGAATCTGAGGGTCGATGCATCGAACCCTTTTGGCCATTGAGCACTGGCCTTGACTACCTTAGATGGTTTATATTCGAAAGCTATTAAGGATTTGACTACTTTAGCCATTTTATCTACAAGGGAAAACTGAAAGTGAAAGATGAATTTAGGGTTTTGAAGTTATGAAGGAATAAGAAAAGGAGAGAGAATGATGATTGGGATTAAATGTAAGGAGAAGTAAATGAAGGAATTGTTTTGGGAAGGGTATTTATATTTATGATGGAATACAAAGGGTTTTTCCAAAATAAATAAAATAAAATGATTTTGAAATTCAAACCAAAAATGAAATATTATTAAAATGAAATCAGTTTTGATCGGGTTTGAAGTCCGAAAATAATTTTTGGGTATACGTCCGCATTTAATGCAACAACGGCTATGACCCCACATTTTCTCAAAACTTTTCAACACTTTCAAGAAAAGTGATCATTACTTTCCTTTTACGGCGCAACTTGTGTGCCACGTCAGGCAAAAACATAATTATTCAAACGTTAAACTGTAACCTACACGTGTTTACACAACGACCAAGTATCCAAAATACATTATAAAGGACAGACTCATTTCAGAAATGGTATACAAAATCTGAGCATGATCAGAATTAAGAGATCTGAGCCATCTCAGCTTACACAATTATTCTGAAATCATTTCAGAAATTCTGAAGCATTTCAGTCAAAATATTTTTCTGAAAGCAGAGTTCCCCCTTAGAGAAAAATTCTTTTTTAACATAAAAATATTTGACACTTCCCCCTGAGGTGATGCTATACAGGATTTAGCATACCCAAATCACTGATGAGATGTTTAAACGTTTTGACATCCAAGGGTTTTGTAAAAACATCAGCGAGTTGTTTATCAGTGGGAATGAAATGAAGCTCTATGTCACCTTTAATAATGTGATCTCTAATAAAATGATACCTGAGTCGATATGCTTGGTTTTGGAGTGCATGACAGGATTGTGAGAGATGGCAATGGCACTGGTGTTATCACAAAATATTGGTGTCTTTGTATACTTAACACCATAATCAGTTAGTTGGTTCTTCATCCATAAAATCTGAGCGCAGCAACTGGCTGCAGAAATGTATTCAGCTTCAGCTGTGGAGAGTGATACTGCAGTCTGTTTCTTACTTGTCCAACTAACCAATTTGCCACCTAGAAAATGACAACCATCTGTGGTACTTTTCCTATCTATCTTACAACCTGCATGATCAGAATCTGAATAACCCATTAGATCTAGACTTGAGCCTTTGGGATACCAAAGACCAAGTCTGGGGACACCTTTAAGGTATCTGAAAATCCTTTTTACAGCATTTGCGTGTGCATCCCTGGGATCAGAATGAAATCTTGCACAAAGGCATGTTGCAAACATTATGTCAGGTCTACTAGCAGTTAAGTACATGAGGGATCCCACCATACCACGATATTTTGTGGGATCCACTAGTTTTCCATTAGGATCTGAGTCCAAAGTTAATGGTGCAGAAATAGGAGTATCTTTTGATGAGACTGAATCAAATTGATATTTCTTTAATAAGTCTCTGACATATTTTTCTTGATTTATAAAATACCATCACTGGTTTGTTTCACTTGAAGACCTAGAAAATATGTCAGTTCGCCCATCATACTCATTTCATACTCAGATGACATTATTTTAGAAAACTGTTCACACATTTTGTTATTTGTAGACCCAAACACAATATCATCAACATTAACTTGTACAAGTAAGATATCATTTTTATCATGCAATATGAATAAAGTGTTATCTATTGCACCCCTTTTAAAACCGATTTTCAGAAGATGCTTAGTAAGAGTATCATACCAGGCTCTAGGTGCTTGTCTCAGACCATATAAAGCTTTATTCAGTCTGTACACCCAATGAGGTCTTTCTTCATTTATGAACCCTAGTGGTTGATGTACATACACAACTTCTTCCAATTCACCATTCAAGAATGCACTTTTAACATCCATCTGATAGACTTTGAACTCATGATGAGCTGCAAAAGCTAAGAAGATTCTGATAGCTTCTAGTCTAGCAACTGGTGCAAAAGTTTCATCAAAGTCTACTCCTTCTTCTTGTGAGTAACCCTTTGCAACAAGTCTTGCCTTGTTTTGAATTACGTGACCATCTTCATCCATCTTGTTTCTGAAGACCCATCTTGTCCCAATTGGTTCTTTCTTTAGATTACTGGGATAAGGAACAAGTTCCCAAACATCGTTCCTCTTAAACTGATTGAGCTCATCTTGCATGGCTTCAATCCACTTAGGGTCGTTCATAGCCTCATCAATCTTCTTTGGTTCTATTAGAGATAAGAAGCTGACATTTAAGCATTGATCGCTTGTGGCTCTTCTAGTCTGAACCCCACTAGTGGAATCCCCAATGATTTGCTTGATAGGATGTGCTTTAGTACACTTAGTGTATTGACCAGGATGAACTATGATATCAGTGCAAGAACTCCTCTGAGATACTTCAGGAGGTGCTTCAGAAAAGACTACCTCAGTCTCATCATCTTCCTCCTGCAGATCATGATTTGCATCATGAAACTGTTCAGATTGGGGTACTTCAGTGGAGCCTGATATCTGAGGTGAAACAGCATGTACATCTGATCCAATAGTCAGTTCAGAAGATAGTTTAAAACTGACTGGAGGATAAAATGGAATATTGCTAGATTTGATTATTCTTGGTTCTGAACTGAAATGTTCAGAAACAGGTTTAGGTGACTGATCAGATTCAGCGATAGGATCAGAATCACCAAAACTTATTGGACTTTCTGAGGGTGGTACATGAATGGAATTCTTAAAGATTGCAGAATTAGATTCATCAATGGTAACATGAATTGACTCATCAACCTTTTCAAGCCTCTTGTTAAAGACTCTAAAGGACTTGCGAATTGATGAATATCCTAGGAAGTACCCTTCATCAGCTTTTGCATCAAATTTTCCAAGCTGACTGGAATCATTCAGAATGTATACTGGACATCCAAATACATGGAAATATCCAATATTAGGCTTTCTATTTCTGAGTACTTCATAGGTTGTCTTCTTGTGTCTCTTGACATAGACAGATCTGTTCTGAGTGTAGCAAGCAGTTGCAACAGCTTCAGCCCAGAAATTCTTGGGAAGACCAGATTCATTCAGCATACTTCTAGCAGCTTCAATCAGCGTTCGATTCTTTCATTCTACAACACCATTCTGCTCTGGTGTGTGGGCTGAGGAGAAGTTCCGAGATATGCCAGTTTCAGTGCAGAAGGACTCTAGAGTGGCATTTCTGAATTCAGTGCCATTGTCACTTCTGAGCTGACAAACGTTTCGCTTATGCTTAAGTTCAATTTGTTTGATTAGAGCAATGATTTCAGCAGCAGCTTCACTCTTAGATCTGAGGAAAATTACCCAGCAATATCTTGAATATTCATCAACAACAACAAGGGTATACTTCTTTCCTGCTCTTGTCTGAATATTCATCAACAACAACAAGGGTATACTTCTTTCCTGCTCTTGTCTGAATATTCACTGGTCCAAAGAGGTCCATGTGAAGCATGTGAAGAGGTTCAGTTATACTAAAGCTTTGTTTTGTCTTGAATGAAGCTCTTTTCTGCTTACCCATTTTACAACCTGGACATGGCTTGTCTTTATTGAAAGACATTGAGGGTATCCCATCAACAAGTTGTTTTCTTGAAAACTTATTAATATTCTTGAAGTTCAGATGGGATAATCTCTTGTGCCATAACCAGTTTGTGTCTTCATCTGCCTTTGTGTAGAAAAATTGTTCAGTGGGTGAACTATTCATATCAATGATATAAATGTTTCCCTTTCTTGGTGCAATCAAAACTACCTTTCCATCCCTGTTGAATATGGTGCCTTGTGAAATATCAAATAATACCTTGAAGCCATCATCACATAGTTGACTGACACTGATCAGGTTATATTTCAAACCGTTCACATATGCAACTCGTGTGAATTTGACTTGTCCATTATTCACGACACCGTATCCCTCAGTTTTTCCATTTTCATCATTTCCAAATGTTATTGAGGGCCCCACTTGCACCCTGTATTCCTCCAGCATGGTCTGATAACCAGTCATGGTTCTGCCAGCAACGCTGTCAAGATACCATATATTCTTCTTTCGGTCTCCCTGCACAAACACAAAGATTAGTTCTTTTTGGGAACCCATCTGATGATGGGTTCGCTAGACTCTCCCTTAGCAGTCTCAGATTTCTTTGGTTCATAAGGAACTGAAGGATCAAAGGGGATCTCAGTCATAATCTCAGATGACACAAAAACAGTTGGTTTGATTGGGGGCTCAACCTTTTTCTTCTCAGATTTTTGCTTGATTTGTTTGGAAAAAGGTTTTGCATTTTGTTTAGGTTGAAGAGAAGTGGTTTCAACATTTTTTAAACGTACATTACAACTCTGCACTTGTCTAGCCAATAACTGAAATTGACTCTCTAACCTTAACAAAATTGATTCTTCATTAGACACCTGAGCCTTACCTGAATCTGAGGTAGAAGGCTCATTGGGGGAGATATTTTTCTTCTTCTTTTGGACTTTAGGAACCTTAGATGAAGTCTGAGGGGATGGCTTTTTGGTTTTAGCCTTCCTTTCTGAACCAGTTGTCTGAGCTGTTTCAGATTTTCCCTCAGATTGTTCCTGGGCCTTATCAGTCACAGTTTTCTGCTTGCCAACTTTAGGAAAAATGATTTCAGGTTTTATTTCCTTTGGAAGTGCATCTAAATCAATGATTATAGATGCCAAATGAAGATCACCAGATTCATATGCTGTTCTTTGAGTTGCAAAAGTATTTTTAATTGCAGCATCTGGCCTTGGTGCTTTCATCCAAGATTTAATTATTGCTTGTTCTTTTTCAAGGATGGTTTTTAATTCTTCTTTTTCCAATTCTAAAGTGGCAACCATAGACTGATAACTTTTTATAGCCAAATGAACATATTTCAGTTCTTTTAGTCTGGCCTGACTGGCGTTCAGTTCAGAAGTATTATTTTCAAACATTTTTAGGCTTTCTGAACGCACAGTTTCGACAAAAGAAATGTCTGCCTCTAAAAGAACCAAAAGGTCCAGTTTTTGTTCCTCATCACTTTCAAAATCAAAGTCACTAACCTTTTTCATGACAATATCCACCCAACGACCAGATTCAACATCATATTTGACCAGATGACCTTGATCTTCACGTGCCATGAAACACATATCCCTTACTTCTTCTTCATCATCAGATGATTCATCAGATTCCTCCCATTTTTCAGTCTTGACAATCATACAGCTATTATTGCTTGAGTTATTTTGAGCCATGAGAGCTATTTGGGCTTTTAGCTTCTTGTACTTAGCCTTATAGCTGTCATGAGGTTTCTGAAAAATAGAATGATTAGGGGCAGATTGTGATGATGAAGGCTGACTAGATCTGCATTCCTTCATGAAATGTCCTTTCTTGCCACACTTAAAGCATTCAAGATTAGACTTATCAATAGAAGCGCTGGAAGCAAATGGTTTGCCAGATCGATTAGATTTGGCCTTAAAACGATTGAACGTTTTAGCCAGCATGGCAACTAGATCATCATTGTCATCCTCATCACAACTATGAGTTACATTACCAGAAATACCAGTTTTTAACATTTCAGAAACCATCTTCTTCATCGAGTCAGAATGATCACTCTCAGAAGATAGTAGAGCAGTCCCATGTGGTTCAGAATTATAAACCATGACTGAACTGGTAGAAGTATGATTTTTGGCATCTTGCTCAGCCACAGCTCTCTCAGCCTTATTCTCTTCAGTGTACTTGAAGGCTCCATACAGGGAGGCTAGAGTGTGACTGTGCAAGGTTTTTCCTTGTCTCAAAACCAAGATCAAGTTTTCCCATTTAGAAGGTAAGATGTCACAAAACTTTTCCAACAAAATTTCTTTATCTTTAGTTATACCCAGGGCTTTCAATTGATTTACTAGATTAGTGAATCTGATGTATGTTTGTGTTAAAGTTTCACTAGGGATAGTAAAAAAAGACTCATATCTTTTATTCAAAGCAACTTTTCTTGTGATAATTGTCTCATTGGTGCCTTCAAATTGTGTCATGAGTTCCTCCCACATTAATTTTGAATTTTCAAGTAAAACAAGGGTGGGCATAAGAGTTTCAGGAACAACATACAAGATCATATTTTGCAGCTTGGTATCAAGGTCTACCAGCCTATGATCTTCTTCAGACCAATGATCCTTCTCCTTGGGTGAAATCCTAGGAGTCCCATCGGCATTCCTGACAACAGTGGAGGCATTCAAGGGGACAAAGGGTCCTTTTTTAAGAATATCGGTCAGATGTCTTTCAACACCAGCAATATATTTGAGCATGCATGCTTTCCATGTTTGAAAGTTTTCACTGTTCCCATCAAATTTGGGAACAGGATTATTCGGAAAGTGTACATGCACATTATGTGATGATATATTGTTGTTGATGATAGGGGGTGGAGTTGTATTAGCATTAGCATTAGTATTAGCATTAGGTTCAGGGCCTGTATTAAACATTTGGTCAACCATCTTTGCAGATTAAAGGTTAATGAATTAATATAATTCAACCTTGCTGCTCTGATACCATATGTAAGTCCCAAATATAGATGGTTTAATACCCGACTGGCAAGTAATTCTAACTGGAAGATGACCAGTTCAGAATACGATCCAGATATGGATGAACAATACGATAAAGGTACTGAAAGTAAATGCAAGAAACAATAAGGGCTGAAATTATATAATTAATATGTATAGATAAAGTATGTAGCATTGAGACACGATGTATTTTTCAAGGTATTTGATTTATTGATATATAAATAAATACAAAGGTTGTTGCGGAACAAAGATAAACACCCAAGTGTAAATATCTAAACAACCTAGAAATACAAGTGATCTAATGACTTGGAAATACTCGTAAGGATTACTTAGAGTATATCTCACAAGTTGCAATGCAAATGTTTCAAGCCATTTGCAAGTTGTGAGAAGACTTATATTTATAGACCAAGTCCATGATGACGTGGACCAGATCGTACAAATATGGTTGGGAGTATTTAAGGAATTAAAGCTAATTCCTTACATGTATACTTTTAAGGTTTAGGTATATAAGTCGTTGATGTGACTTATCAAACTTTATTCCCAACCTTTACTTTACCTTGTACTTTAATTAATAGTTAAATCTATTAACCGGGTAAAGATATGTAAAGTAAAAAGTCTTCCTCGTAATCAGTGTAAAAGTGTGTAAGTACTTTTACACTGAGATTCTTCAGTCTTCGATCAGGTAGAATCAGTTTCTGAGCTCCACATCTGAACTGATTCTCATTCTTCAGACTTCAGTCTTTGACTTCATTCTGAACGGTATTCTGATACGTTGATCTGAACTGAAGTGAAGCTTCAGTGAACGAATTCTGAGCGACCTCAGAATTCTATACAAGTATTCTTCACTTAGCTTCAGCTATTTCTGAACAAATTATACTTGGTCGATTTTTGACCTAACAAAGATGTACAAGGAACTTGGTTATTTCACAAAGTCTTTCAAGAAGAAATTCTTCAAGAAGAAACCAACCAACAATCAGCTTAGGACTTCATCAGTGTCTTCTTATGCAAAGAATGCAAATGCTCCTAAGTTTGATACAAAGAAGGAATATGTTGGTGGTGAGAAGAAGTTTGAGAAGAAGGTCATGGATAAGAGGAATGAAGACAAAGAAAAAGAATTTCAAACAAAATTTGATTTACTTCAAATGGAGTTTGAAAACTTGAAAACTGAAAAAGCAGCAGTCACTTTTACTCCGAACTCCAAATTGCTTCTTGAGAAACAAGAACTTGAGACCAAAGTTCTTGAACTGAGCAAGACCGTCAGACAATTACAAATCGAAAAGACCAATGAGATGTTTCGAGCAAATGCATTGGCTGAGGACATTGAGTCTTTAAATGTGAAATTGAAAGAATCTATCCCTGATTTGAAGGAATTTGAAGATAAAATTTCTGACCTAAAATATGAGTGTTGTATAAAAGATTCTCTTAAACAAAAACTTGATAAAGAAAATGATGAGCTTAAAGCTGAAATCAAGTCTTATCAAGACAAGTTGTATAAGATTAATCGATCATATCAACAAATCTTTTTGAATAGGCCAAGAAATTCGAAACTGTATTCACTTCAGGGTTAGGTTATGTCAATCCAAATCATTTGCTCAAAGCACAAGAAGAAGTCCCATCATTATATAAGGAATCTTATTTAAGATGTGGGATGACTGACCAGTTTGTGAGACCGACTGATAGTGATTTTGAGGCTGATGATTTTCTAGAGAAGGGTACAAAAGTCTATTTTAACTATGAGTTAATGGATGAAACATATGACTTTTTCAGTCACCCTGCACATAAAACCGAAAAAGAAAATCATGAGGCTATAATTCCTAAAATTCTTGAGTGTTTTAAAGAAAAACCTTTAGAAGAAACTATTCCAATTCCAAAAGCTGAAAACTTGAGACCGTATGTTCCACAAAAAGTTTTGGAAAAGGTAATAGAGGATTTGAAAAAGTCTCTTGATGAGAAACAATCTTTAATAGATAATTTGAAGACTCCAAATCACTATGACCCACCCAAGAATCATGACAATGATTGTGATCACCCCAATTGTCCTGTTTGTGAAGTTATGGCCACACCAACTCCACCAAACCAATCTGTGTGTCAAAATGAGGAAACTTCACAAACTGCATGCTCTATCTGTGAAATTGTGAATGCATCTATGCAAACTGAATGTGAAGTCATGCATGTTTCTGTTCAAACTGATGGTGATCTAGATGATATCTTTGATGTTAATGATGTTGATGATTATTTCTTCCCGACTGCTTCTGAGACTGAGTCCTTTTACAAATTTTCTGAGGGAACTCAATCATACTTGAATGAAATTGATGCTTTCAAACAAAAGTTTGAAAAAGAAAAGGAACAAAAGTTGAATGTGCTAAAGGAACTTAATAATCTAAAAGTGGAATTCGAATTTCAGAAAATAGCACTTCAATTTTTTAAAGAGAAAGAAAAAGCATCAATTCCACTCAAGGGAAGTCCTTGTCCGATTAAGATAAGTGAAGCAAGTGTGAAATTGGAAACTGATGAAATGTCAACATTTTTGGAAGGAAATCATGATTTTGCTCCTGAATTTGAAAAACATTTTGTTCAAAAAGAGGAAAAACATGAATTTTTTCTTAAGAAGATTCCAAAGTCACACTCTTCACAACCTTCCCCATTCGATAAGTTCCAAAGACCAAAGACCACCCAACAACCAAAGACCAACCCATCACCCAAGACTGATTCAAAACCAAAGACCAACCCATCACCCAAGACTGATTCAAAACCAAAGTCCAATCAATCACCTAAGACGAATTCAAGACCGAAACCAAACAAAGGTCCCACAGTATCTAAGACTTCTAGACAACCACAGGCGTATAAAGTTAAATCTGAACCTAAGATTCAAAAAGAAGTCAAAACAAGCAGTGGTCCAAAGACTGTCAAGAATGAATCTTTCTCATTAGGTAACAAACAACCAAAGAATGTTAAGTATTCTAGTTTTCCTAGGTATTCTCAGACGACCTCTAAGTGCACTTTACAGAGAGTTAGAGATACAGTTACAGGAATGACTAAATACAAAGATCAGTATGGTTGGTTGTCACCTAATAACATCAAGTAAGTGAACAAGACCACAGAAACCATCAAGAAGACCCAAGTAAATCTTAAATCATCGGTTAGAATTGTTCGCTCAGATAATGGCACTGAATTCAAGAATTCAACAATTGATTCTTTCTTCAAGTCCATGGGTATTACTCATCAATTTTCCGCTGCCAGGACACCTCAACAGAATGGAGTAGTTGAACGTCGAAATCGAACTCTTGTTGAAGCAGCTAGAACAATGCTTGCTTATTCTAAGTACCTCCAAATCTATGGGCTGAAGCTGTTGCTACTGCTTGTTTCACTCAAAATAGATCTATCATAAACAAGAGGTTTGATAAAACTCCATATGAGGTGATTAACAAAAGAAAGCCCAATGTGAACTTTTTGCACATATTTGGATGTGTATGTTATGTTCTCAATGATCGAGAAAATCTGGGCAAATTTGAACCGAAAGGCGATGAGGCATATTTCATCGGTTATTCGAGAGAGTCAATAGCTTATCGTGTATATAACCGAAGAACCAAGAGAATCGAAGAGAGTATGAATGTTAGATTTGATGAACTCTCGGGAATGGTTCTTGAACAACACAGTTCAAGACCCGAACTTCAAAGTCCACAAGCTTCCGAAACAAAGACTGCATCAAATGTCAAATCATCATTCTCTACTCCAACTACACAAGATTTGGATATCTTGTTTGAAGAATTTTTCCAAGTTCAGAAGAAAGTTCCTGAATCTGAAGTGAATTCTAATGAACCATCCAGTTCAAATTCAAAAGAGATGGATCCCAATGAGTCTTCACCATCACAATCATCAAATGTTAAATCATCATTCTCTACTCCAACTACACAAGATTTGGATATCTTGTTTGAAGAATTTTTCCAAGTTCAGAAGAAAGTTCCTGAATCTGAAGTGAATTCTAATGAACCATCCAGTTCAAATTCAAAAGAGATGGATCCCAATGAGTCTTCACCATCACAATCATCAGATGATTAATGCACTCATGGATAAACAACTTGTTGAAGGTCTTCTGGATTACAAGTATGAAAGTGAACATGTTTGTCCGGCTTGTGCAATTGGAAAGATGAAGAAAGCAACACACAAACCAAAGAAGTTTCTAAGTATAGAAGGTCCTTTGCACCTTATTCATATGGATTTGTGTGGCCCAATGAAAGTTCAAAGTATCCATGGCAAGTGATACATTCTTGTGATTGTCGATGATTATTCTCGTTACACTTGGGTATTCTTTCTTCATGCAAAAAGTGACACTCCAAATGTGATTATTGATTTCATCAAGAAGACCCAAGTAAATCTTAAATCATCGGTTAGAATTGTTCGCTCAGATAATGGCACTGAATTCAAGAATTCAACAATTGATTCTTTCTTCAAGTCCATGGGTATTACTCATCAATTTTCCGCTGCCAGGACACCTCAACAGAATGGAGTAGTTGAACGTCGAAATCGAACTCTTGTTGAAGCAGCTAGAACAATGCTTGCTTATTCTAAGTACCTCCAAATCTATGGGCTGAAGCTGTTGCTACTGCTTGTTTCACTCAAAATAGATCTATCATAAACAAGAGGTTTGATAAAACTCCATATGAGGTGATTAACAAAAGAAAGCCCAATGTGAACTTTTTGCACATATTTGGATGTGTATGTTATGTTCTCAATGATCGAGAAAATCTGGGCAAATTTGAACCGAAAGGCGATGAGGCATATTTCATCGGTTATTCGAGAGAGTCAATAGCTTATCGTGTATATAACCGAAGAACCAAGAGAATCGAAGAGAGTATGAATGTTAGATTTGATGAACTCTCGGGAATGGTTCTTGAACAACACAGTTCAAGACCCGAACTTCAAAGTCCACAAGCTTCCGAAACAAAGACTGCATCAAATGTCAAATCATCATTCTCTACTCCAACTACACAAGATTTGGATATCTTGTTTGAAGAATTTTTCCAAGTTCAGAAGAAAGTTCCTGAATCTGAAGTGAATTCTAATGAACCATCCAGTTCAAATTCAAAAGAGATGGATCCCAATGAGTCTTCACCATCACAATCATCAAATGTTAATTCATCATCCGATTCTCCTCCACCTACTGATAATTCAGATTTGCATACTCAACCTTATAATATCTCTCAAGTAACAAATCCTTCAACCAATCCTAAAGATTATGATCCCGACGACTTTGTTGAACCAATCGCTACTTCATTTGAGCAATTGACAGAACAAAATTCTCCTGATTTTATTGATTCTGAAGAATCTGGTGATCCACTAGATCCAATTCCTCACACAACCAAATGGACTAGAGCTCATCCAATTTCTCAAGTCATTGGTAATCCAACAACTGGAGTTCAGACAAGATCCGCATCTGCGAATGAATGTCTGTTTGTGAATTTTCTAAGTATCGTTGAACCAAAGACAGTGAATGAAGCTCTAAGTTGTCCAGATTGGGTGAAAGCAATGCAGGAAGAACTTAATCAGTTCAAACGTCTTGAAGTGTGGAAGTTGGTTCCCAATCCATACAAGAATAAGGAACCAATTAAGACCAAATGGATCTTCAAGAACAAAAAGGATGAAACTGGAGTTGTTGTACGTAACAAAGCACGATTGGTTGCAAAGGGATATTGCCAACAAGATGGAATTGATTACGATGAGACATTCGCACCAGTTGCACGAATTGAGGCTATTCGGATGTTTCTTGCCTATGCTGCCTGACAAGAACTTCACAGTCTACCAAATGGATGTCAAAACTGCCTTCTTGAATGGGATTCTCAAAAAAGAAGTGTACGTTGAACAACCTGAGGGATTTGTGAATTCAAAACATCCAGACTATGTTTACAGGTTAGATAAGGCTTTATATGGTCTGAAACAAGCCCCTCGTGCATGGTATGATGCTCTCTCTTCTTATCTTGTGAAATCTGGCTTTAGTAAAGGTTCGATTGACACTACCTTGTTTATCAAACGACAAGGGAGTGACATCATTTTAATCCAGATTTATGTTGACGACATAATTTTCCGGGCCAACTAATCCTAAATACTGCAAAAAAATTTCTGAATTAATGATCAAGAAATTTGAAATGAGCATGATGGGTGAATTAAACTTTTCCTTGGTCTTCAAGTAAAACAGTTGTCAAATGGTACTTTTATTTGTCAAACTAAGTACATTCTTGACATGTTGAAAAAGTTTGATATGATGAATTGTCAACCAATTGGGACACCCATGGAAGCTCGCACAAAGATTAATGCAGATTTAAATGGAAAATCTTTTGATCAAAAGAGATATCGCAGTATGATAGGGTCACTCATGTATTTGACTGCAAGTCGCCCGGATATTATGTTCGCCACATGCATGTGTGCCAGGTGCCAGGCCAATCCCAAGGAAAGTCATTTCCAGGCCGTCAAACGGATTTTTCGCTACCTGAAAGGCATAGTGAACCTTGGTCTCTGGTATCCAAGGGATACTGGGTTTCAGTTGATTGCATATTCGGATGCTGACCATGCAGGTTGTAAGCTTGACCGAAAGAGTACTTCTGGGAGCGTACAGTTTTTAGGGGATAGATTAGTCAGTTGGTCTTCAAAGAAACAGAATTGTGTATCTACATCTACTGCAGAAGCTGAGTACGTTGCTGCAGCAAGCTGTTGTTCACAAGTTCTTTGGATGAAGACTCAATTGACTGATTATGGATTTCAGTTCAACAGAATTCCCATCTACTGTGACTCAAAGAGTGCTATTGCTATTTCTTGCAATCCTGTACAGCACACAAAGACCAAGCACATAGATGTTCGGTACCATTTTCTTAAGGATCATGTCGAGAAAGGTAACATCGAACTCTATTTTGTCCCGACAGACTACCAACTTGCTGACCTGTTCACCAAACCTCTGGATGAGCAAAGGTTTAATTTTCTTAAAACCAAGTTGGGAATGCTAGATTTACAAACTTAAATGCTTTCATGCCATGTATTCTATGTTCATTTTCTATTTCAAACATTGATGTGTTTTATCAGATATTACATGCAATGTTTGAGGGGGAGAAAAAGGGTAGAATGCATGATTTTAGGGGGAGTTTGTAAATTTACCATTTTGCTATATGCTTAATTTGAGGGGGAGTGTGTAATTGCATGTGAATTTTTGTTTAAATTTGTTTGTTTTATGTGTTTAATTTTTTTATTATTATGTGTTTGTTTAATTTTCTTTGTATGTGTGTTTGTTTTTAAAATCTGAAAAATCAAATACAAAATTAGAAAATTTTAAAAAGATAAAAAGATTTTTTTTAATGTTGTTAAATTTTTTTGTTGTTTTAATAAGTGTTTTATTTTATTTTTATTTTTATTTTTATTTCTATTTTATTTTATTTTTATATTTATTTTTATTTTTATTTTTATTTTTGATTTTTTTTTTGTGAAAAACCCAAAAAGAGCCCAAATTCTTTACAGCCCAAAATTGTGATTTAAGCCCAAATCAAGTCGTGATCCGGGTTGTCACGCGGGTCAAACCCAGACTCGCAACCCGGATTTGAGATATAAATACAAAATGGGCGGTCCAATTCAATTCATTTCAAATTCAAATCCATTTGTGCTTTATTTTACTCTCAAAACCGATCAAAACTTTCCCATCAATCAATCAATTTTTTTTTCCTGTGAAAGATTCAAAGTGGGCTGGGATTACAATCACATTTGGGGTGTTAATCATCTTTGTTCATCGATTATTTCATTCACTTTGAGGTTAGATTTCTTGTTTCAATATTGCATATCAACTGTTTGATTAAATGCATGAATGAACTGCCATGATTGTTTTACTTTATGTGATGATTGAATGTGAATATTTGATGTTTTAGTTGCATGATTAGGGTTATTACTTATTGTTTATCTGAATTTTATGCCTTAGTCTGCTCATCTTTAATTTTTCTGGGTTTGAAATGTTGAAGGGCTGGGTAACTGTTGAATGTTTGAAGATTTGTGCCATTCGTCGAGATTTTTGCTCGGCAAATGCTATATTGTGTTCTTTTCCATCTTCAAATCTTCGTATAACTGACAAAACTTGTTCAGATTATTGTCTTAAACATTTGATTCAAAAAGGTCATTTGCAGAGATTTTATCTCGGCAAATGATTGTTTTCTCAATCTGTTCAAAGTTTTTCTAAGTCAAGAAATAGCCATTTGTAGAGATTTTATCTCGGCAAATGCTATGTTTATTCATAACCTTCTTCAAATCTTCATAAGTCTGGAAATCATGTCCATATTTTGACTTATTAGATTTTCAGTCCAAAAGGCCATTTGCCGAGGTTTTTGCTCGGCAAATGCTTGTTTTTCACAAGTCAAGATTTTCTAAATCTTAAATAAGCCATTTGCAGAGATATTATCTCAGCAAATGCTTTGGTTGCTCTTATCCATATTTTGGCTTAACAAAATTTCAGATCAAAAAGGGTCATTTGCCGAGGTTTTTGCTCGGCAAATGCATGTTTTTCTCAAATCCTTCAAAATTTTGTTTGTCAAACAAAACTTGTGAATATTTTGTCTTAACAAAATTTTTAGATCAAAAAGGCCATTTGCCGAGGTTTTTGCTCGGCAAATGCATGTTTTTCACAAGTTAAAATTTTCAAAGTCTTAAATTGTCTATTTGCAGAGATATTATCTCGGCAAATCAACATTTTGTGAAAATTTTTCTTAAGTCTTGAAATCTAAATGTACCATTTGCAGAGATTTTATCTCGGCAAATGCTTAAAATTTTTCAAACAGACTTGATCACATATGCCATTTGCAGAGATTTTATCTCGGCAAATGCTTAAAATTTCCAAAAGACTTGATCATTTTTCTGGTTTAATATCAAATGTGCCATTTGCAGAGATTTTATCTCGGCAAATGCACATTTTGTCATTGAAATTTTTCTTTAACATTTGTCAACACTCTTGTTGATCAAATCAAAGGAAATTTCATATATTCAATGAAGTCTAGTCTGAAAAGCTCATTTGCCGAGGTTTTTGCTCGGCGTTTACGAGACTTCAATTCAACACTCGATGACTTGAATCTTTGGTCCCTGATCTGCTTCATTCTCGTGTTTGCCGAGATTTTTGCTCGGCAAACAATGAAATTTTTCAAAGTTTTTGCCAAAATCAATTTTTTGTTCCTTATTATTTTCTGGGCAAAATTTTGAGAAATTTTTTGAAAACCCCATTTGCCGAGGTTTTTTCTCGGCAAACAGTTAAAATTTATTTTTTTTATTTTTTATTCTAAGTTTTTTTTTTTGATTTTAAAATGTATGTATGTATGTGTGTATTGTCTTTGTCTATATAGTATTTCATAAGTGTTGGGAGTGAGAAGCAGGGTATCGAACGTCTTTGTGTACTACCTTTGTTTTCTTATCTTTTAATACTTATGTGATTCTATATATCGTCATGTTTCGTATATATATTAGGGTGAGATACAAGGTATCGAACGCCTTTGTGTACTACTTTGTTTTCTCATTTTTGATATATGTGCGAAACATTGTCTTTGTGTTATAAATGTGTTTATTAATTGTTATTGTGTTTTTATTTTTCTGTGTTTAAAGTGTATTTTTCTGGTTAAAATTTTGGTCAGTTTGTCTTTTCAGAAAAATAATAAATATAAAGATGGTGATGTTCCAAGAAGGTGCAACTATGAAGATGTAAGCCAATCAAGCTCTTCATATTCCATTCACATCCAAATTCCCAATTATAACGGAGATTCTAAGCCATCATCCATTGGAAACTGCTTTGACTAGTGGTGCAATTGTTCCCGAAAAGTACATATTTGAGTTGTGGGAATCAATTGAGTTTGTGAAAGCCAATAAAAGACATAATCAAGAAGAATACTTTAGATACTCTTTACAATCAGATGATAATGTGTTTAACTGCCAATTCACACTAGATGAATTCAGATCGATCATTGGTTTTCCTGAACAAGAAGAGTATGAAGAGTTGCCATCTATTGATGAAATGCTATCTGCAGTACATGCTTTGGGATATGAAGGAAAATTGACATCGATGAGGGATTTTAAAAGGATGAATGTGGCTACATTATGGCATACAATGTACAATGTCTTAAGCACCTGTCTGATGCCATCTCAGAAGGGGATTGATACCATGACAAAGCACTCACTGTCAATATACTATGCTGCCACACATAATGTTCAATGTGATTTTGCCAAGATTGTGTGGGATAAGATGAGACAAGTTGTGAAAGGAAAGGATGTTCAAGAAAGAAAATACATTCCTTATATTCGATTCTTCACTTTGATAATCGAAGACGTACTTGATAATGTTGAAGAGATTCCAAAGTTGGAAGACAGTTTCAAGTGTGTCATTGCAATGTATAAGTCAAACATGAGAATAAGAGGCACAGGAAGTGAAATTGCAAGACCTTTTCCGATTCCACCATTTCTGCTTAACCTGGTTCTTGCTCAGAGTCCTCACCTTAGGGCTTATAGAGAGTGGTTAGCCACAACGATGGGATCTGAAAGCCGACAGATTCCTACCCAAGCTGTGAATAGGTCGCCAAGTGAGGGTCCTAGGTCTATTAAAAGAAAAAGAGGGGTTAATGATGAGGGGACTTCTGGGCAGAAGAAAAGGAAATCCAAAAGAAAACATAAGTCTTCTAAATCTGCAAGCCAAAGATATGAAACTCCATCAGCAGATTTGAATGAACAAGTTGGTGCCTCAGCTGAGTTTGATGTTGAACAAGCAACAAGAATTGTTGAGAATGTATTATCTGAGTTGCAATATGAGAATGTTAGCACAGGAGATGCAGTTGTGCAGGAGGAACAAGGCGGGATTGAGGGAGGAGTTGAAAATGTTAGAGAGGCTGAGAGGTCCGGGTTAGGACAAGGGCATAAAGAAAACGTTGGCCCTCTGATAGTTGAAACCAATGTGTCTAGCCGGTATGTCAACCCTAGGGTAGAAGTCAAGAATTCCCCATTCTTGCTTGCACCGAACTCTCCTCGCCATTCTGACTTCTCACAATAGGAGTTAGTCTCACAAATGCACGGGGAACAGCCACGTTCACCACACTCTCCTCATTTGGAGGATGAGAGTGTTGAAAATAGAGAGGAACAGCCCCACCTCTCGACTTCATTTCGTGCACAAGAGTCTAGATCTCCTAGGCAAACGGATTCACAAGCACAGTTGAGTACTGTTGCCGGAACAAGCGGAGAGGGACCCACTTTGTGTGACCCTCAAGGATAGCTTGGAAATCCTGCCTTAGCTAACATCATGCCAGCTTTAGCCGCAGGTAACAGTTCTCAGACCGAGACATGGGGACAGTATGAACGCCAAGGTGACACTGCTGTTCCTCAGGATCAACCTGAGACTGTATTAACGGGCATTCTCAGTGACCCCGGTGTTGTTACCCTACAACAAGTCCCGGACAGTGATTTATCACAGTCTAGGACACAACCCGATTCTGGTTGCAAATCCACTGAATCTCAAACTGCTGGTGAGGGTTTAACCCGAGGATCTGCAGGAAATCCTGAATCAGCTTCGCTGAATTCAGGTCACACCACAAGTGTGCAAACAACCCTTGGGTTGGCTACTCCACCTCTTACACAAACACAAAGAACACCAACACCTATTCAAACATCATCAACCACAACAAATCAACCAACCAAAGCTCAAGCATGTGAAGTTCTACTTGGCATTCTACGTTCTGAGGGTGATTTATTGATAGTAACTGAAAGAGGAGTGTTGAATGCATTGGAGGTAAGAGAAAGGGAGATTGCTCATGAATAACAACTCAAACATTGTTATAAATGAACTTGAGCTTAATTGAGGTTTAATGGTGGAAATTTGGTTAATGTGTGAAATGTGTGTTTGTGTGTGAAAGGGAGGTTGAAGATGATAGGGAGGAGAGAGAAAGTAATTAAGTGAGATGTAAGTATGGATTAATGTGAAAGGCTTCTTACATAATGAGGTGGTTAGGGGTTTATATATAAATCATCCTATTTATACTAAAACCCCTTCCACAATAACTAATTTACAATTTAACACCATTTTATATTTCTAACAATCTCCCCCTTGGTGTTGAATTGTAAATGTTGCATCGTCTTCGGTTTTTAAATAAACATGATGAGCCCATTTGTTGAAAATCTTCAATGTTGATTGGACTTTGAAGCTTTCTCATTGTCTTCAATGTCTTGTATCAACCTTGACTTTGAATCTTCTCAACAAACATATAAATTTGACGATGACTTATTAAATCTTGATCTTCTCTTGCAACTTTGAATACTTTGGAAGCATCTTTGAAATCTTTGTAGCTCTTGTGCTTTGACAACTTGAACTTTTGAATGTTGATTTCAACTTGATGTTGCTTGAAGAAGTAACTTGAATCTTTGATTAGCATACGGAAGCTTGGTTTTGACGTTGAATTCTTTGAATTCTTTTGGATGCGGAAGCTTGATTTACCTATGATTTCTTTTGGCTTTGCGGAAGCTTGGTTTTGACTTTGAAATCTCTTGGCATTTCGGAAGCTTGGTTTTTGGAATGCGGAAATTTGAATTTGTCTTTAAAACTTCAATTCTTGGTCTAACTTGTCTCTGAATCAATAAACATCTTGGAGCATTTGATTCTTTGATCAATTAACATTCGTTCCCCCTCAATCAAACAACTATCTCGGAGCAAATTATTCAATAACAAATCTTTAATCTCTTGCTCCCCCTCGAACAAACAATCATTTCGGAGCATATTTAACAAATCATGAGTTTACTCTTGCTCCCCCTCAAATGAACAATCTCTTCAAACAATGAATTCTTATCAAGACTTTAACCAAACTTAACTATGTAAGTATTAACAATTCAATCTCAAACTCTTCTTATCAACAAACTATGGTCAATTTTCCTACAAATCTTTCAATTATCGACCATGTACTTCATCTTGAATATACTCGATCTCGAATCAATCCTTTAACTTTCTCAAAACAATCTCTCAACTTAGCACGATAAATATTCACTCTCTTCACCTAAACTTACGATCCTTTGAACATCCAAACACGATAATCATCCTCAAACAATATCTATCAATCAAATTCTACCTATATCCTTGAACTCTATCTATCAATCATATAATCATTTCTCCCCCTTATGATGAAAATGTGAAACGGTTTCATCATACAATACTGATTGATAGCATAAACGGTAGATTCCAACAAACAACAATCAAGCAAAGTAACCCAACCCAATTCCCAATTCCCAATGAACCTATTGGTGAACTAGAATGTAAGGTTGCGTTGTTGGAAAAAACAATTTTTATATGGTGTTTGTGTTCTTTGTGTTTGTGTGAAGAGAAATGAAAACCGGATAAAAATGATCCGTTAACACAACCAAAAATCAAAAGGATTAATGGTGTGGCCTAAAAATACGATTACTATTTTCAGGACTTCCCATTGTCATCGAGAAATGCACAAAGATTATCTCTAAATGGGTCTGTCTATGGCTTTTCAACCGATAGATTGCTTTAAAGAATGTAATACATGGTCAGTGTCACAAAGGCGTTCAATAACCATGTCTTACTATCCTCAAAGACTTTTGGGAAAATAACTCCGAGGTCACATAGACTTCTCGTTTACTCAACAAGTTCATAAAATGAAAATGTGAGACCTACGTTCAACGTTGGAAAAGATGTTAGCATTGGTAGGATTTCCATTCGATCATCGTGGAATATCAATAATATGATATCACTACGAATGTTCCGGCAATATCACAAAGATATGCAATGTCACAAAGACATATAAAGACTCTATGTGTCCTAGTCAAATGAAAGATATATCAAGTACGCTCTAGACTCGATAAGTGACCAAATGAAGTCGGGGACTGGAGCAGAGTGTCTCCCTTTTTCAATATCAACGTCTTCCAAATGAAGAGTCAATAGAAATGTGAAAATCTCCGTGAGAATAAAACAAGCATTTGTTAAGAAACACTTGAGTGGTTAGGTAAAGATGTGCATTGCTTCACTGGGTCCATGAAGTCTTCTTCAATATCGAGAAATCAACAAATGAAATCCGATAGAAACGTGTTGACCCGGCTTTTTAATAATTTTGGGGAGGGCTTTTATTTCTTTTAGCCCTTTCTCACATCATTTCACCGTAACATCTCACTTTTCGACTACTCCCTCATGTCCTATTTGCACAAACATCATTACCACGCTCAAAAACCCTCACAATCTAAAATTGAGAATATAACTCCGGGGTTAGATCTGATCGGCGATGACAAGATCATGGATTATGAATGAGTGGCCTAAACTCTCATGTGCAAATCTAACACCGAACTTCTTTGAATATGATCGAAAATGGTTTGAAAATCTTCCAACGTGTTTTAAAAATGGAAAATGAGTTTAAACACTTGGAAGTTTTGGTTTTATAAACAAACTCCCCCTAAATATATGCATGATATAAACAAAGTTTTTGCATATAAAGGGTGAGTAAAGAGTTTGAAAGTTGCTCACAAACATTAAAAATGAGACAACAAAGGCAGTACACAAAGGCGTTCGATGCCTTGCATCTCATCCAAAACATTGTGAGAAACTCAAAGACAAAGTAAATAAACAAAAAGATGAAACGAGAAAATCTTTTTGGATTTTTCAAAATAAGAAAATGAAAATCTTTTTGGATTTTTCTAAAAATGAAGAAATTACGAAAACGGTTTTAGCACGGGTTATACACTGATGTGTGCATAAGCCACTTTTCATCAAATCAATTGAAAATCACTTTTGGAACCCATTTGAGATTGGGTCCAATTGTTTTTGAATTCTTGAAAGTCCAAATGTAAGTCTCATCGATTTGATGAATCGAAGTTGCATTCCACGTAGAACTAAAACCCGGTGGTTTAGTTGAAAAGAGTTTTCGTGGAAGCAACGGTGAAAAATCATTTGATTTCTTTGAAAAACTTCCAATCTTGGGAGATTGATTTGGAAAATGATTTTTCGAAGCAAAATCATTCACTTTTTGCACAACTGCTTTCACAGGTTTTGGTGCAAGATCAAAAAGTTCCGAAAAAGAATATGTGAATGATTTTGACTCAACTGACTTATCTTTTGAAATCGGTTTCCATTTAGATTTAGTCAACTGAGATTTTGCTTGTGAAATATGTCCAGAATTATCCTCAAATGATAGAAAAGAGACAAAGGTAGTTGTTACATCAAAATTTGGTTTCTTAGTGTACTTCTTACCCTTTTGCAAGGAGTAATTAGTAAACTGAGACACCTTTCTTTCAAAAGGTTTAGAAGATTTACCCGTGTAAATCCTCTTTGAAACATCAACTTTTGGTTTGGAAGAAATAGATTTTGGAAAACTTTTGGACACCTCAGTCTTGTCACAAACACAATTAAGATCAGTCAGAGTTGAGGACTCGGTAGTCTCAACATCATCACATTTAGTTTGCACAGGGGAATTCACAACTTAACAAATAGGACAATCAGGTTGAGTGCAAATTTCAACAACTTCTTTGGTTGTGTCAGAAGAGATAGAACAATGATTTTGATTTTGAAAAGATTTGGTTTGTGTTTGCAAAGAAATTTTCTTGGTCAAAGATGTTTCGTTTGACTGAAGTTGCAAACACTTGTCTTCAAGACACTTGATTTGAGCACAAAATTTTGTTCTTTCTTTTTCAACATCGCTCACATCAATTCGAAGTTGTTCCAGAACTTTGAGAAATTTTCTCTCTTTGCTCACAAACATGGTGGACTTATTTCGCAACTCATGGGTAAGTTCAGAAATCTTTTGTTGCGAAACAAGTTCGTTTGATTGATTGTCTAAACTAATTTTGTTGAGCTCTTTGGAAGAATTGTCCAACTCATTTGTTAATTTGAAAATCTTTGATTGCAAATGATCATTTTCTTTTTGAAGACATTCCATGTTGGACAAAATAAGATCAGTTGCAGATTTGAGCTCTTTGTTTTCAGATTTGAGTTGGTCAATTTCAAGTCGAAAACTTTCCATAGCAGACAAATTGAGAGTATTACCAGACTTGAGCTCTTTGTTCTCAGAAGTGATTCGGTCAACTTCAGATTGAAGACTTTCCTTTTCAGCAGATTCGAGCTCTTTATACTTCTTATCAAGTTGTTGATAAAGAGTATCTTTGATACAACACTCATATTTGAGGTTAGAAATTTCATCTTCAAGCTCCTTCAACTCAGGATTCGACTCTTTCAGTTTCACATTTAATAACTCAATGTCCTGCACCAAAGCATTTCCTCTTAGCATTTCATTAGTTTTCTCAACTTGCAGTGGTCTTACGGTCTTGGTCAATTCAAGAACTTTGGCATCAAGTTCTTGTTTTTCAAGAATCACTGTTTCACTTTGATTCATAAGATATTTTAAGTATTTTTTAGAGACAGAGATTACCTGATCATCATTCTTTCCAGAACCTAGAGCTAATGCTTCTTTCGAAGACATGATGATTAAGAAATGAAGAATGGAAAATACTAGAAAAATATTGAATGGGAAATCACAACAGATTAATCACTCAAAAATGAATATACTTAGATCAGAAAAATCACAAGTCATCACATCACACAACCACGACTCAAGCAATCACAACAACAACCACACAGCCATGATTCACAACACTTGAAGCTAGAAAGTGCTATTTGCAGAGCATATATCTCTGCAAATGGGGGTTCCAAAATTTTTTTTTTTTCAAATTTCACACCAACAATGGGTAAGTAATAAAAATGATTTTAGAAAAAACTTGAAATTTTTTTTTTTTTCAAATTTCACACCAACAATGGGTAAGTAATAAAAATGATTTTAGAAAAAACTTGAAATTTTTTTTTTTTTCAATTTGTACTATTTGCAGAGGTTTTGCTCTGCAAACAGTTGAAATTAAAAAAAATTTCTAATTGAACTATTTGCAGAGGTTATTGCTCTGCAAACAGTTGAAATTAAAAAAAATTTCTAATTGAACTATTTGCAGAGGTTATTGCTCTGCAAACAGTTGAAATTAAAAAAAAATTTCTAATTGAACTATTTGCAGAGGTTTTTGCTCTGCAAACAGTTGAAATTAAAAAAAATTTCTAATTGAACTATTTGCAGAGGTTATTGCTCTGCAAACAGTTGAAATTAAAAAAAATTTCTAATTGAACTATTTGCAGAGGTTATTGCTCTGCAAACAGTTGAAATTAAAAAAAAATTCTAATTGAACTATTTGCAGAGGTTTTTGCTCTGCAAACAGTTGAAATTAAAAAAAAATTCTAATTGAACTATTTGCAGAGGTTTTTGCTCTGCAAACAGTTGAAATGAGAAAAATTTTCTAATTGTACTAAGTGCCGAGCAGTGAGCTCGGCAAATGCGTGTTTCGACTGAAAAATTCTAAGTCTCAACTCGGCAAATGGATTGTTTGTGGTTTTGGTCGAAGTAGCTGGTGACAAGAACAAATGTATGGGGTTTGCCGAGCTCGAGCTCGGTAAACACGAGTATTCAAGATCAGGTAAGTCGGCAAACACGAGAAACTGTTGCTGGTCGAGAATTCACTTCAGCAAACACGAGCAATGACTAAATTGTATTGTTTGCCGAGCTCGGCAAATGACTTGAATTGCTCAACTCGGCAAATGCGAGTATTAAGATGCTGGTCGAGAAGATATCTCTACAAACACGAGTACGAGTGATCAGGTAAGTCGGCAAATGCGAGTATGATGATGCTGGTCGAGAATCCACTTCGGCAAACACGAGGAATGACTAAATTGTATTGTTTGCCGAGCTCGGCAAATCGAGAAACTGTTGCTGGTCGAGAATTCACTTCAGGCAAACACGAGCAATGACTAAATTGTATTGTTTGCCGAGCTCGGCAAACACGAGAAACTGTTGCTGGTCGAGAATTCACTTCAGCAAACACGAGCAATGACTAAATTGTATTGTTTGCCGAGCTCGGCAAATGACTTGAATCGCTCAACTCGGCAAATGCGAGTATTAAGATGCTGGTCGAGAACTCACTTCGGCAAATACGAGCAATGACTAAATTGTATGGGGTTTGCCGAGCTCGAGCTCGGTAAACACGAGTATTCAAGATCAGGTAAGTCGGCAAACACGAGAAACTGTTGCTGGTCGAGAATTCACTTCAGCAAACACGAGCAATGACTAAATTGTATTGTTTGCCGAGCTCGAGCTCGGTAAACACGAGTATTCAAGATCAGGTAAGTCGGCAAACACGAGAAACTGTTGCTGGTCGAGAATTCACTTCGGCAAACACGAGCAATGACTAAATTGTATTGTTTGCCGAGCTCGACTCGGCAAACACGAGGATTGGAAGGTCGGTTAACTCTGCAAACACGGGTAGTCGACTTGACTTCTGCAAATAGTGCAAAACCAACTCGGCAAATGGAAGATTTGTGACCTCTGCAAATGAGGTTTTCAGAAACAATGATGAACAGTAACCACTTCGCCGGAAACTTCAACTACCTCGCCGGAAAACTTAAAAATCCGATTTCTCCCAAAATACTTCGAATTAGAACTCGAAATCACCACCAAAATACTCACAAAAAGATTCCGCACAAATCCTTGGCATCAACAATCAATTTTCAAGCTCGCCAGTAAACTCAACAACCTCGCCGGAAACAGTAACTGACACCAAAAGTTGTCAAATTGAAAAATTGAAAAGATGATTACGATCATGATTTGACCGCGAACAAAACCTCGTGAATTTCGGATTCAATCGACCAACAACGAAGATGAAATTGAAGAAAGAAGTTATTGAAAACTTTTTGTTGATTTTCTTCTTTTCTGAATTTTTTTTTTCTTTTAATTAATGTAAAATGTAATGTAATTGAAAGTAAATTTTTTCGATTTCTGTATCTCTTCAATCACGTGACCTTTCACTGTAGCAACAGTAGCAGACAACAAAACCTAAAATTGAACTTTTTCTTATTATCACTGTTTGCAGAGGTAAAACAGAAAATTATGAAAACAACCATTTACGACCTGTAAATCGAAATTAACTACTGATTTATCAAATCAAACACTAATCCACTCTTAATCAATGATCAGAATCATAATTAAGCTTCGAATTCAGCATGAAACAGACAATTTTCAGAAAATCCAGAAATTAAGCTCAAATTCTCAAAATTATGAACAAAATCGGTTAAGAAAATGATTACGGATCGTTCGGATACACCGATTATGCTCTGATACCAATTGTTATAAATGAACTTGAGCTTAATTGAGGTTTAATGGTGGAAATATGGTTAGTGTGTGAAATGTGTGTTTGTGTGTGAAAGGAAGGTTGAAGATGATAGGGAGGAGAGAGAAAGTAATTAAGTGAGATGTAAGTATGGATTAATGTGAAAGGCTTCTTACATAATGAGGTGGTTAGGGGTTTATATATAAATCATCCTATTTATACTAAAACCCCTTCCACAATAACTAATTTACAATTTAACACCATTTTATATTTCTAACAAACATCTTGAAGATCAAGTTCAGAAACAGAAAGCAGAATATGATGCTAAGCTTGCTGCCTTTGAATTACGTTTGTTAGCATTAGAATCTTGCCGACCGGCCTCGGTTGCTTCTCGACGGGATGATCCTGATTCTGATGATCACCCCAAGGGGAGAACCAAGGAGAAGGTCAAACTAATATTGGAAATACTTCGACAAGAGTGGATGTGAATGTTGAGGATGTGGTGATGCAAGAAAGAACTGAGGGTGGAAATCTAGATGTGATTGAAGAAGATCAAGCTGAGATTGAAAGATTAGCTGCTGTTAGAGCTGCTGATAGAAGATGGAAAGAGCTTGCTAATGAAACTCAAAAAGAAGTTGATAAAATGGCTAAAGATTTTACTGAAAGATTCAACGAAAGAAATAATGATGATGACCCTGAGGAGATTGAAAGAATTGCTGAAATAAAAAGAAAATTTAATGAAGTGTTTGGAGCTGATAGTGATGAAGAAAAAGAAGAAGAGAATGAGAATGTTGTAGTTGATGAAGAAGAAGGGTTTGTTATAGGGAATGAAATTGTTGAATATGCTGAAAACGAAGCAGAAGTTGAGGCAAGAAAAGATAATGTAATCTTGGATGTTCCAGAAATAGTTGAGACTCCAGCAAATGTAGAAGCTGATGAAGAACCAATGTTTGAAGAATTCCCAGATCTTGACTATTTTAAAACAGGTTCTTCAAGCAGAATTGAAGTTGGAGAATCTTCTGTTCCTGCTAGCACAACTCCACAGCATTACACTTTTGAAGACTTCAATAGTTTTGATGAATTGAGAAAGACTCCTGAAGCTGCATCTCAGAATTTCAAGAAGTCAACATATAAACAAGTGTTGAAAGAGGCAATCATATCTGAGGAAGTTCTTCCTGATTACTTTCCAACAGAATTGACTGAAGAACAAAGGAGGTTTATTAATCGGGGATACTTCTTGAGGGATAAAGAACAAATGGTTGCTCTGGGTGTTAAGCCAAAGGAAGCAGCGAAGAAGTCTAGATATTTGGAAGAAAGAGCCTATCCAATATTTTGTGGAGATACCAAAGTTACTAAAACTAAGAGACCAAAGTTGGATTCCATGTACAAGTTTAAGGAAGCAAGGCAAGTTGAAGAATACAAAGAGCTTCTTAAACTCACCAAGCAATACAATCCCAAGCTTCTCGAAGAACAAAGAAATCATAAAATCTTGGAGCTTGTCAGAGTAATTATGATTAAAAGGGTGTCTATCTCTGTCCCTTGCTATCATGTGAAAAGAGATAACAACAAGATGTACAGATTCACAGAAGCCGAGTTCAAACTTTTTCCAGTTGATGATATTATCTTTCTCTACAACCATTTCCTGAATGCAATGCAAAGATATCGTGAAGACGTTATTGCCTTTGAAGCTGTAAAAAGATATATGTCAAGCTGCATTCAATACGCTTCATTGGAAGATTTTCAGATAGGATTTGAAGTTGTCAAGAGGAAGATCAATGTGACATATCCAGATCAAAGTCTTTACACCACAGATATTGAACAGCTTAGTATTGGTCATGTCATAGAAGAACCATCCTTTGGAGTTGTCTTTTTGAATAGCCGAAAGAAGAAGATTTTCATTCGAATGCATGAACTTGCTTCTTATTCTGATGGAACATTAGAATTTTGCAAGAATGTTTTGTTGTGCTTGAAAGAAGATGATCAAGATAAAAAGAAAAAAGGAAGTATTTGATAAAGCAATCTCCAAGATTAATCAAAGACTCGAGTACAGAGACAGCATCAGAATGATGAGAGAAGCAAAGAATGTTCAGAAGTCTAAGTACGTTGTACGTCGAAGAGGAGGTTGTTGGATCAAGTACGAGCCTAGTCATCTTCCAGGTCCACAAAATATTCCACCAAAGAACTTTGAAGCAAATATGATTGTTCCTGATGACAGACCTGAAGGAGACAATTGGTTCTGGCATCCAAACAAAGACAGACCGAATACAAGAGATTGAAGATTGGCTAAGACTGGATATTTTTCACAAATCACTACTAAGGGGGAGATTGTTAGAAATATAAATGTAGTAGTTGATTTGTGTATTTCTATGTAAATTGTACCTTTATTGTAAATGTCTTTAATATGGAAGGGGGCATAGTGTAAATAGCTCATATGTATATAAACCCCCTCCATTAAGCAAATTGTAACCTTTTGACCATTTATGCTATCCAAACTTTCCCTGCCAACTCTACTTTCTCTCACATCAAACCGCCATTAACACACACACTAACACACACATAAGCTCAAATTCTACTCTTTACATCTTCTAGATTAGATAATAGGCTATTCCACTTGTTAACATCCCAACTAGGAAATTTTAAAATCCATAGTCTTAGCCTCTGCTGCCATTAGAAGTTTAGTTTCTAAAACTTGGATGACTGCATCCATATGAAAGGCCCTTATTAATGCTTCATGTTCTGCGTAATGCCTTGCGATATTTTCGTTAAGCTTGGATCTAGCTTTAGATGTTTCCGTAATTGCATCATTTAATGCTTCTCTTCGTATGATAGAAAGTTTTCTTAGGCGAGCAATGATTAAGTCTTTTTCTTGCAATTGATGCTCGAAACACTCAATCGTTTGTTTTAATTTCTTGCAATTGACGTGTCAACAATATCTTTCTCTGATTTAAATGCTTCGGTTTCAAAACAACTTGAAAAGATGGAGAACCGAATTGCATCTTTTAAATCAAAATCGTTGGACACAAAGCTTGAAAAACTCATGAAACAATCGAGTAATTCTACGATTCCAAAGACCGAGGTGTCAAAATGTTTTCCAAAATCTAATTCATCCAAACCAAAAATTGATGTTCCAAAGAGGGTTTACACGGGTAAATCTTCAAAACCTTTTGAAAGAAACGTGTCTCAGTTTACTAATTACTCCTTGCAAAAGGGTAAGAAGTACACTAAGAAACCAAATTTTGATGGAACAACTACTTTAGTGTCTTTTCTATCATTTGAGGATAATTCTGGACATATTTCACAAGCAAAATCTCAGTTGACTAAATCTATATGGAAGCCGATTTCTAAAGATAAGTCAGTTGAGTCAAAATCATTCAAATATTCTTTTTCTGAACTTTTTGATCTTGCACCAAAACCTGTGAAAGCAGTCGTGCAAAAAGTGAATGATTTTGCTCCGAAAAATCATTTCTCAAATCAATCTCCCAAGATTGCAAGTTTTTCGAAGAAATCAAATGATTTTTCACCGTTGCTTCCACGAAAAATCTTTTCAACTAAAACACCGGGTTTTAGTTCTCCGTGGAATGCAACATCAATTCATCAAATCGATGAGACTTACATTTGGACTTTCAAGAATTCAAAAACCATTGGACCCAATCTCAAATGGGTTCCAAAAGTGATTTCCAAGTGATTTGATAAATAGTGGCTTATGCACACTTCAGTGTATAACCCGTGCTAAAACCGTTTTCGTAATTTCTTCATTCTAGAAAAATCCAAAAAGATTTTTATTTTCTTATTTTTAGAAAAATCCAAAAAGATTTTTATTTTCTTATTTTTAAAAATCCAAAAATATTTTCTCTTTTCATCATTTTTACTTTGTCTTTTAGTTTCTCACAATGTATTAGGATGAGATGCAAGGCATCGAACGCCTTTGTGTACTGCCTTTGTTGTCTCATTTGTAATATTTGTGAGCAACTTTCAAACCTTTTACTCACCCTTTATATGCTAAAACTTTGTTTATATCATGCATATATTTAGGGGTTTAGGTCACTCATAAAACTTTGTTTGCACATGAGAGTTTAGGTCACTCATAAAAACTCCATGATCTTGTCATCGCCGATGAGATCTAACCCCGGAGTTAAATTCTCAATTTTAGATTGTGAGGGTTTATGAGCGTGGTGATGATGTTTGTGCAAATAGGATATGAGGGAGTAGTCGAAAAGTGAGAGGTTACGGTGAAATGATGTGAGAAAGGGCTAAAAGAAATAAAAGCCCTCCCCAAAATTCTCAAAAAGCCGGGTCAACACGTTTCTATCGGATTTCATTTGTTGATTTCTCGATATTGAAGAAGACTTCATGGACCCAGTGAAGCAATGCACATCTTTACCTAACCACTCAAGTATTTCTTAACAAATGCTTGTTTTATTCTCACGGAGATTTTCACATTTCTATCGACTATTCATTTGGAAGACGTTGATATTGAAAAAGGGAGACACTCTGCTCTGGTCCCCGACTTCATTTGATCACTATTGAGTCTAGAGCGTACTTGATATATCTTTCATTTGACTAGGACACATAGAGTCTTTATATGTCTTTGTGACATTGCATATCTTTGTGATATTGCCGGAACATTCGTAGTGATATCATATTATTGATATTCCACGATGATCGAATGGAAATCCTACCAATGCTAACATCTTTTCCAACATTGAACGTAGGTCTCACATTTTCATTTTATGAATTTGTTGAGTAAACGAGAAGTCTATGTGACCTCGGATTTTATTTCCCAAAAGTCTTTGAGGATAGTAAGATATGGTTATCGAACGCCTTTGTGACACTGACCATGAATTACATTCTTTAAAGCAATCTATCGGTTGAAAAGCCATAGACTGAACCATTTAGAGATAAGCTTTGTGCATTTCTCGATGATAATGGGAAGTCCTAAAAATAGTTATCATATTTTTAGGCCACACCATTAATCCTTTTGATTTTTGGTTGTGTCAACGGATCATTATTATCCGGTTTTCATTTCTCTTCACACAAACACAAAGAACACAAACACCATATAAAAATCTTTTTCCAAAAACGCAACCTCACATTCTAGTTCACCAATAGGTTCATTGGGAATTGGGAATTGGGTTGGGTTACTTTGCTTGCTTGTTGTTTGTTGTCATCTACCGTTTATGCTATCAATCAGTATTGTATGATGAAACCGTTTCACATTTTCATCATAAGGGGGAGAAATGATTATATGATTGATAGATAGAGTTCAAGGATATAGGTAGAATTTGATTGATAGATATTGATTGAGGATAATTCATAGTGTTTGGTTGTTCAAAGGATCGTTGGTTTAGGTGAAGAGAGTGAATAATTATCGTGCTAAGTTGAGAGATTGTTTCAAGAAAGTTAAAGGATTGATTCGAGATCGAGTATATTCAAGATGAAGTACATGGTCGATATCTGAAACATTTATTGGAAATTTGACCATTGTTTGATGATTAGAAGAGTTTGAGATTGAATGGAGATTGTTCGTTTGTTGATACTTGTGATAGCTAAGTTTGTTTAATGTCTTGAGAAGATTCAGAGTTTGAAGAGATTGTTAACTTGAGGGGGAAGCAAGAGTAAACTCATGAGTCGTTAAATATGCTCCGAAATGATTGTTTGTTCGAGGGGGAGCAAGAGATTAAAGATTTGTTATTGAATAATTTGCTCCGAGATAGTTGTTTGATTGAGAGGGAGCAAATGTTTATTGATCAAAGAATCAAGTGCTCCAAGATGTTTATTGATTCAGAGACAAGTTAGATCAAGAATTGAAGTTTTAAAGTCAATTCAAATTTCCGCATTCCAAAACCAAGCTTCCGAAATGCCAAGAGATTTTAAAGTCAAAACCAAGCTTCCGCAAAGCCAAAAGAAGTCAGAGTTAAATCAAGCTTCCGCTATACCAAAAGAATTCATGGAATTCAAAGTCAAAAACCAAGCTTCCGCATGCTACTCAAAGTTCAAGTTACTTCTCCAAGCAATATCAAGTTGAAATCAATATTCAAAAGTTCAAGTTGAAGAAAGCTCAAAAGCTACAAAGATTTCAAAGATGCTTCCAAAGTATTCAAAGTTGCAAGAGAAGATCAATTGATTTAATAATCATCGTCAAATTTATTGGGAATTGGGAATTGGGAATTGGGAATTGGGAATTGGGAATTGGGAATTGGGAATTGGGAATTGGGAATTGGGAATTGGGAATTGGGAATTGGGAATTGGGAATTGGGAATTGGGAATTGGGAATTGGGAATTGGGAATTGGGAATTGGGAATTGGGAATTGGGAATTGGGAATTGGGAATTGGGAATTGGGAATTGGGAATTGGGAATTGGGAATTGGGAATTGGGAATTGGGAATTGGGAATTGGGAATTGGGAATTGGGAATTGGGAATTGGGAATTGGGAATTGGGAATTGGGAATTGGGAATTGGGAATTGGGAATTGGGAATTGGGAATTGGGAATTGGGAATTGGGAATTGGGAATTGGGAATTGGGAATTGGGAATTGGGAATTGGGAATTGGGAATTGGGAATTGGGAATTGGGAATTGGGAATTGGGAATTGGGAATTGGGAATTGGGAATTGGGAATTGGGAATTGGGAATTGGGAATTGGGAATTGGGAATTGGGAATTGGGAATTGGGAATTGGGAATTGGGAATTGGGAATTGGGAATTGGGAATTGGGAATTGGGAATTGGGAATTGGGAATTGGGAATTGGGAATTGGGAATTGGGAATTGGGAATTGGGAATTGGGAATTGGGAATTGGGAATTGGGAATTGGGAATTGGGAATTGGGAATTGGGAATTGGGAATTGGGAATTGGGA
Source organism: Erigeron breviscapus (assembly GCA_034093135.1). Taxonomy (NCBI): domain Eukaryota; kingdom Viridiplantae; phylum Streptophyta; class Magnoliopsida; order Asterales; family Asteraceae; genus Erigeron; species Erigeron breviscapus. The sequence continues at coordinate 156,532,478 of CM067169.1, read as the reverse complement.
ATTGGGAATTGGGAATTGGGAATTGGGAATTGGGAATTGGGAATTGGGAATTGGGAATTGGGAATTGGGAATTGGGAATTGGGAATTGGGAATTGGGAATTGGGAATTGGGAATTGGGAATTGGGAATTGGGAATTGGGAATTGGGAATTGGGAATTGGGAATTGGGAATTGGGAATTGGGAATTGGGAATTGGGAATTGGGAATTGGGAATTGGGAATTGGGAATTGGGAATTGGGAATTGGGAATTGGGAATTGGGAATTGGGAATTGGGAATTGGGAATTGGGAATTGGGAATTGGGAATTGGGAATTGGGAATTGGGAATTGGGAATTGGGAATTGGGAATTGGGAATTGGGAATTGGGAATTGGGAATTGGGAATTGGGAATTGGGAATTGGGAATTGGGAATTGGGAATTGGGAATTGGGAATTGGGAATTGGGAATTGGGAATTGGGAATTGGGAATTGGGAATTGGGAATTGGGAATTGGGAATTGGGAATTGGGAATTGGGAATTGGGAATTGGGAATTGGGAATTGGGAATTGGGAATTGGGAATTGGGAATTGGGAATTGGGAATTGGGAATTGGGAATTGGGAATTGGGAATTGGGAATTGGGAATTGGGAATTGGGAATTGGGAATTGGGAATTGGGAATTGGGAATTGGGAATTGGGAATTGGGAATTGGGAATTGGGAATTGGGAATTGGGAATTGGGAATTGGGAATTGGGAATTGGGAATTGGGAATTGGGAATTGGGAATTGGGAATTGGGAATTGGGAATTGGGAATTGGGAATTGGGAATTGGGAATTGGGAATTGGGAATTGGGAATTGGGAATTGGGAATTGGGAATTGGGAATTGGGAATTGGGAATTGGGAATTGGGAATTGGGAATTGGGAATTGGGAATTGGGAATTGGGAATTGGGAATTGGGAATTGGGAATTGGGAATTGGGAATTGGGAATTGGGAATTGGGAATTGGGAATTGGGAATTGGGAATTGGGAATTGGGAATTGGGAATTGGGAATTGGGAATTGGGAATTGGGAATTGGGAATTGGGAATTGGGAATTGGGAATTGGGAATTGGGAATTGGGAATTGGGAATTGGGAATTGGGAATTGGGAATTGGGAATTGGGAATTGGGAATTGGGAATTGGGAATTGGGAATTGGGAATTGGGAATTGGGAATTGGGAATTGGGAATTGGGAATTGGGAATTGGGAATTGGGAATTGGGAATTGGGAATTGGGAATTGGGAATTGGGAATTGGGAATTGGGAATTGGGAATTGGGAATTGGGAATTGGGAATTGGGAATTGGGAATTGGGAATTGGGAATTGGGAATTGGGAATTGGGAATTGGGAATTGGGAATTGGGAATTGGGAATTGGGAATTGGGAATTGGGAATTGGGAATTGGGAATTGGGAATTGGGAATTGGGAATTGGGAATTGGGAATTGGGAATTGGGAATTGGGAATTGGGAATTGGGAATTGGGAATTGGGAATTGGGAATTGGGAATTGGGAATTGGGAATTGGGAATTGGGAATTGGGAATTGGGAATTGGGAATTGGGAATTGGGAATTGGGAATTGGGAATTGGGAATTGGGAATTGGGAATTGGGAATTGGGAATTGGGAATTGGGAATTGGGAATTGGGAATTGGGAATTGGGAATTGGGAATTGGGAATTGGGAATTGGGAATTGGGAATTGGGAATTGGGAATTGGGAATTGGGAATTGGGAATTGGGAATTGGGAATTGGGAATTGGGAATTGGGAATTGGGAATTGGGAATTGGGAATTGGGAATTGGGAATTGGGAATTGGGAATTGGGAATTGGGAATTGGGAATTGGGAATTGGGAATTGGGAATTGGGAATTGGGAATTGGGAATTGGGAATTGGGAATTGGGAATTGGGAATTGGGAATTGGGAATTGGGAATTGGGAATTGGGAATTGGGAATTGGGAATTGGGAATTGGGAATTAAAGGATTGATTCTGACTTGGATTCAAAGTTGCAAGAGAAGATCAAGTTTTAGAAAGTCATCGTCATATATATATGTTTGTTGAGAAGATTCAAAGTCAAGGTTGATACAAGACGTTGAAGACAATGAGAAAGATTCAAAGTCCATTCAACATTGAAGATTTTCAACAAATGGGCTCATCATGTTTATTTAAAGACCGAAGACGATGCAACATTTACAATTCAACACCAAGGGGGAGATTGTTAGAAATATAAAATGGTGTTAAATTGTAAATTAGTTATTGTGGAAGGGGTTTTAGTATAAATAGGTTTAAATGTATATAAACCCCTTATCACTCCACAGGTAACGAAGCTTTTCATTAATCACATAGTTACATCTCACTAAACTTATACTTTCTCTCTCTAAACTCATCTTCAACCTCCCTTTCACACACAAACACACACTACACACATACAAACATTTTAAAAACAACAAAAAAATACTTAAATAAAAAATTCAAGTTACCTCGGCAAATGGCCTTTTGGACTGAAAAACTAATAAGTCAAAAATTTGAACATGATTTTCAAAACATAGCATTTGCCGAGATAAAATCTCTGCAAATGGCTTATTAGAGACTTAGAAAATCTTGATTTGAGAAAAACAAGCATTTGCCGAGCATAAAATCTCTGCAAATGGCTATTTCATGACTAAGTAAAAATTTGAACAATTTGAAAACATGATTTGCCGAGCAAAAATCTCGGCAAACACGAGAAGGAAGCAGGTCAGGAACCAAGTCATCGAGTGTTGAAGTGAAATCTCGTAAACGCCGAGCAAAAATCTCGGCAAATGAGCATTTCAGACTCGACTTCATTGAATATATGAAATTTCCTTTGATTTAATCAACAAGAGTGTTGACAAATGTTAAAGAAAAATTTCAATGACAAAATGTGCATTTGCCGAGATAAAATCTCTGCAGATGGCTATTCATGACTAAGTAAAAATTTGAACATTTTGAGAAAATGATCATTTGCCGAGATAAAATCTATGCAAATCGACAATTTAGGACTTTGAAAATTTTGATTTGTGAAAAACATGCATTTGCCGAGCAAAAACCTCGGCAAATGGCCTTTTCGATTTGAAAATTTTGTTAAGACAAAATATTCACAAATTTTGTTTGACCAACAAATTTTTGAAGAATTTGAGACAAACATCCATTTGCCGAGCAAAAATCTCGGCAAATGACCCTTTTTGGTCAGAAATTTTGTTAAGCCAAAATGTGTAAATGGGCAACCAAAGCATTTGGTGAGAAAATATCTCTGCAAATGTCTTATTAGAGACTTAGAAAATCTTGATTTGAGAAAAACAAGCATTTGCCGAGCAAAAACCTCGGCAAATGGCCTTTTGGACTGAAAAACTAATAAGTCAAAAATTTGAACATGATTTTCAAAACATAGCATTTGCCGAGATAAAATCTCTGCAAATGGCTATTTCATGACTAAGTAAAAATTTGAACATTTTGAGAAAACGATCATTTGCCGAGATAAAATCTCTGCAAATGACCTTTTTGAATCAAATGGTTGACAACAACATTATGAACAGGTTTTGCCAGTTTTATGAAGATTTGAAGAATGATAAGAACAAAATATAACATTTGCCGAGCAAAAACCTCGGCAAATGGCCTTTTGGACTGAAAAACTAATAAGTCAAAAATTTGAACATGATTTTCAAAACATAGCATTTGCCGAGATAAAATCTCTGCAAATGGCTATTTCATGACTAAGTAAAAATTTGAACATTTTGAGAAAACGATCATTTGCCGAGATAAAATCTCTGCAAATGACCTTTTTGAATCAAATGGTTGACAACAACATTATGAACAGGTTTTGCCAGTTTTATGAAGATTTGAAGAATGATAAGAACAAAATATAACATTTGCCGAGCAAAAACCTCGGTGAATGGTATAAATCTTCAAAAACATGTTCATACCCAGCCCTTTCATGATCAAACCCAGAAAATTCCAAAACTTATGCAGATTAAGAAACTTAAAACAGATAAACACATAATATTATCCCTAATCATGCATCTAACTTCATAAAAACACAAATCACAACTTCACAATAAGCATAAAAGTCATCACATTTCACCTTGGCATTTACTCAAACAGTTTAAGTGCAAAATGAATACAAGATATTTTTACCTTAAACCTGATGATCTGAAGAAGAAATGAGATGAATTATTCCACAAAGATGATCACCAATTAAAACCCACTTTGATTATTATGAGTTAGATGAAAAATATTGAATGATTGATGTGAAGTTTGATCGGTTTTGAGAGAAAATAAAGAGATATTTTGATTTTGATTTTGAATTTTGAAAGTGAATTATTTGGCCCGCCCATTTTTCCTTTTAAACCACGAATCCGGGTCGTGGGTCTGGGTTTGACCCGCGTGTCAACCCGGATAACAAACAAATTTGGGCAGCAACCAAGTTGGGCTCAACATAAGGATTTGGGCTGAATTCTTTTTGGGTTTTCACTAAACAGAATTAAAACAATTAAAAAAAATTGAATAACAAATTCAACAAAATAAAAAAAACTTAAAATGAGATAAAAAAAATTGAGAATAACAAAAAAAAACTTTTTATCATTTTTAAAATTTCTAATTTTGTATTTGGTTTTTCGGATTTTAAAAACAAACTAACATACAAAATACAAAAAAAAATTAAGCAAGTAAAACAAACCATTAACAAATACACAAACAAGATAAACAAACAAATATTCACATGCATTTGCACACTCCCCCTCAAATTAAGCATAAACCAAAACAGTAAATTTACAAACTCCCCCTAAAATCATGCATTCTACCCTTTTTCTCCCCCTCAAACATTGCATGTAATATCAGATAAAACACATCAATGTTTGAAACAGAAAATGAACATAGAATACATGGCATGAAAGCAATTAAGTTTGTAAATCTAGCATTCCCAACTTGGTTTTAAGAAAATTGAACCGCTGTTCATCCAAAGGTTTGGTGAAAAGGTCAGCAAGTTGGTAGTCTGTCGGGACAAAATAGAGTTTGATGTTACCTTTCTCGACATGATCTTTAAGAAAATGGTACCGAACATCTATGTGCTTGGTCTTTGTGTGTTGTACAGGATTGCAAGAAATAGCAATAGCACTCTTAGAGTCACAGTAGATGAGAATTCTGTTGAACTAAAATCCATAATCAGTCAACTGAGTTTTCATCCAAAGAACTTGTGAACAACAGCTTGCTGCAGCAACGTATTCAGCTTCTGCAGTGAATGTGGATACACAATTTTGTTTCTTTGAAGACCAACTGACTAATCTATCCCCTAAAAACTGTACGCTTCCAGAAGTACTCTTTCGGTCAAGCTTACAACCTGCATGGTCAGCATCCGAATATGCTACCAATTGAAACCCAGTATCCCTTGGATACCAAAGACCAAGGTTCATGTAAAATGAAGAATTTGAGCTTATGTGTGTGTTAGTGTGTGTAACAATGGTGGTTTCAAGAGAGAGAAAGTAGAGAGAGAAAGTGTGTTTGGCAGGGAAGATTAGTTTGCATAAATGGGGTGAAAGGTTACAAAGTTCTTAATGGAGGGGGTTTATATACATATGAGCTATTTACACTATGCCCCCTTCCATATTAACAAGTTTACATTATAAGTACAAATTAACATAAAGGTACACAAATCAACTACTACATTTATATTTCTAACAATCTCCCCCTTAGTAGTGATTTGTGAAAAATATCCAGTCTTTGTCATTCTTCAAGCTCTTATATTCGGTTTATCTTTGTTTGGATGCCAAAACCAATTATCTCCTTCAAGTCTGTCATCAGGAACAATCATGTTTGCTTCATAGTTTCTTGGTGGAATGTTTTGTGGGCCTGGAAGATGACTTGGGTCGTACTTTATCCAACAACCTCCTCTTTGACGTACGACGTACTTAGGCTTCTGAACATTCTTTGCCTCTCTCATCATTCTGATACTGTCTTTGTACTCGAGTCTTTGATTGATCTTTGAGATCACTTTATCAAATACTTCCTTTTTCTTTTCATCTTGATCATCTTCTTTCAAGCACAACAAAACATTCTTACAAAATTCTAATGTTCCATCTGAATAAGAAGCAAGTTCATCCATACGAATGAAAATCTTCTTCTTTCTGCTATTCAAAAAGACAACACCGAAGGATGGTTCTTCTATGACATGACCAATACTGAGTTGTTCGATGTTTCCGGTGTAAAGACTTTGATCTGGATATGGTACATTAATCTTTCTCTTGACAACTTCAAAACCAATTTGAAAGTCTTCCAATGAAGCGTATTGAATGCAGCTTGATATGTATCTTTTAACAGCTTCAAAGGCAATAACATCTTCTTTGTATCTTTGCATTGCATTCAAGAAATGGTTGTAGAGAAAGATAATGTCATCAACTGGCAGCAAATTGAACTGAGCTTCTGTGAATCTGTACATCTTATTGTTATCTCTTTTCACATGAAAGCAAGGTACAGAGATAGAAACCCTTTTAACCAAGATTACTCTGACAAGCACCAAAATCTTGTGGTTTCGTTGTTCTTCGAGAAGCTTTAGATTGTATTGCTTAGTGAGTTTAAGAAGCTCTTTGTATTCTTCAAGCTCTTATATTCGGTTTATCTTTGTTTGGATGCCAAAACCAATTATCTCCTTCAAGTCTGTCATCAGGAACAATCATGTTTGCTTCATAGTTTCTTGGTGGAATGTTTTGTGGGCCTGGAAGATGACTTGGGTCGTACTTTATCCAACAACCTCCTCTTTGACGTACGACGTACTTAGGCTTCTGAACATTCTTTGCCTCTCTCATCATTCTGATACTGTCTTTGTACTCGAGTCTTTGATTGATCTTTGAGATCACTTTATCAAATACTTCCTTTTTCTTTTCATCTTGATCATCTTCTTTCAAGCACAACAAAACATTCTTACAAAATTCTAATGTTCCATCTGAATAAGAAGCAAGTTCATCCATACGAATGAAAATCTTCTTCTTTCTGCTATTCAAAAAGACAACACCGAAGGATGGTTCTTCTATGACATGACCAATACTGAGTTGTTCGATGTTTCCGGTGTAAAGACTTTGATCTGGATATGGTACATTAATCTTTCTCTTGACAACTTCAAAACCAATTTGAAAGTCTTCCAATGAAGCGTATTGAATGCAGCTTGATATGTATCTTTTAACAGCTTCAAAGGCAATAACATCTTCTTTGTATCTTTGCATTGCATTCAAGAAATGGTTGTAGAGAAAGATAATGTCATCAACTGGCAGCAAATTGAACTGAGCTTCTGTGAATCTGTACATCTTATTGTTATCTCTTTTCACATGAAAGCAAGGTACAGAGATAGAAACCCTTTTAACCAAGATTACTCTGACAAGCACCAAAATCTTGTGGTTTCGTTGTTCTTCGAGAAGCTTTAGATTGTATTGCTTAGTGAGTTTAAGAAGCTCTTTGTATTCTTCAATTTGCCTTGCTTCCTTAAACTTGTACATCGAATCCAACTCTGGTCTCTTTGTTTTGGTCACTTTGGTAGCTCCACAAAAGATCGGATAAGCTCTTTCTTCCAGAAATCTAGACTTCTTAGCTGCCTTCTTTGGCTTAACACCCAGAGCAACCATTCTTTCTTTATCCCTCAAGAAGTATCCCCGATTAATAAACCTCCTTTGTTCTTCAGTCAATTCTGTTGGAAAGTAATCAGGAAGAACTTCCTCGGATATGATTGCTTCTTTCAACACTTGTTTAAGAAGCAGCTTCAGGAGTCTTTCTCAATTCATCAAAACTATTGAATTCTTCAAAAGTGTAATGCTGTGAAGTTGTGCTAGCAGGAACAGAAGATTCTCCAACTTCAATTCTTCTTGAAGAACCTATTTTAAAGTAGTCAAGATCTGGAAATTCTTCAAACATTGGTTCTTCATCAGCTTCTACATTAACTGGAGTCTCAACTATTTCTGACTCATCCAAGATTACATTATCGTTTCTTGCCTCATCTTCTGCTTCGCCTTCAGCATATTCCATAATTTCATTTTCAATCACAAACCCTTCTTCTTCATCAACTACAACATTCTCATTCTCTTCTTCTTCTTCTTCTTCTTCTTCTTCATCACTATCAGCTCCAAACACTTCATAAAATTTTCTTTTTATTTCAGCAATTCTTTCAATCTCCTCTGGATCATCTTCATTGTTTCTTTCATTCAATCTTTCAGTGAATTTTTAACTATTTGATCAACTTCTCTTTGAGTTTCATCTTGGTTTCCACCCTCAGTTCTTTCTTCCATTACTACATCCTCAACATTCACATCAACTCTTGCCGAAGAATTATCAATATCAGTTTGACCTTCTCCTTGGTTCTCCCCTCGGGGTGATCATCAGAATCAGGATCATCCCGTCGAGAAGCAACCGAGGCTGGTCGGCAAGATTCTAATGCTAACAATCTTAATTCAAATGCAGCAAGTTTAGCATCGTATACAGCTTTCTGAGATTGAAGTTGATCTTGTAAATCTTTAACTCTTCTTTCATTAGCAACTTCTCTTTCTCTCACCTCAAGAGCATTCAAAACCCCCTTCTCAGTCATAGTCAACAAATCTCCTTCAGAACGTAGAATGCCAAGTAAAACTTCACATGCTTGATCTTTGGTTGGAAGATTTGTTGTGGTTGATGATGTTTGAATAGGAGTAGGTGTTCTTTGTGTTTGGGTAGGAGGTGGAGTAGCCAACCCGGGGGTTGTTTGCACATTTGTGGTGTGACCTAAATTTAGCGAAGCTGATTCAGGATTTCCTGCGGATCCTCGGGTTATACCCTCACCAGCAGTTTTAGATTCATGGGCTTTGCAACCCGAATCAAGTTGTGTCCTAGACTGTGATAAATCACTGTCCGGGACTTGTTGTTATTGGGCAACACCTCTCACAACACCGGGGTCACTGAGAATGCTCGTTAATACAGTCTCAGGTTGATCCTAAGGAACAACAGTGTCACTACGGTGTTCATACTGTCCCCCAGTCTCAGTTTGAGAACTGTTACCTGCGGTTAAAGCTGGCGTGATGTTAGCTAAGGCAGGATTTCCAAGCTGTCCTTGAGGGTCACACAAAGTGGGTCCCCCTCCACTTGTTCTGGCATTAGTACTCAACTAAGCTTGTGAATCCGTGTACCTAGGAGATCTAGACTCATGTGCACGAAATGAAGGCGAGAGGTGGGGCTGATCCTCTCTTATTTTAACACTCTCATCTTCCAAATGAGGAGAGTGTGGTGAACGTGGCTGTTCCTCGTGCGTTTGTGAGACTAACTCCTGTTGTGAGGAGTCAGAATGGCGAGGAGAGTTCGGTGCAAGCGAGAATGGGAAGTTCTCGACTTCTACACTAGGGTTGAGATCCCGGCTAGACACATTGGTTTCAACTATCGGAGGGCCAACGTTTTCTTTATGCCCTTGTCCTAACCCGGACCTCTCAACCTCTCTGGTATTTTCAACTCCGCCCTCATTCCTCCTTGTTCCTCCTGCACATCTGCATCTCCTGTGCTAACATTCTCAGATTGCAATTCAGATAAAACATTATCAACAATTCGTGTTGCTTGCTCAACATCCAACTCTGTTGAGGCACCAATATGTTCAGATCTAGCAGACTTATGCTTTCTTTTGGACTTCTTCTTTGATTTCTTTGGTGACCTTCGAGCAATCATTTCTATTCGTCTACCAGGTATTACCGGTGGTTCATTTGGTAGTGCTGAAGCAAGCGGTGTAGGATTAAGTACGGGTGATAAACGAGGTGATGTTAGAATTGGTGGATTTTGGTGAAACAACGGATGGTATTGGTGTACATTGAGAAGGTGAAGATTGTGAAAATTGAACGGGTGGTGGAGATTGTGTTGTTTGAATGGATGGTGTTGATTGAGAAACAGGTGAAGAAATAGGTTCAGGTGTAACGGCTTCTTGTTCAAACATAACTCTTTTCGATTTCCTTCTCCTCTGCTAAGAAGTCCCCTCATCACTAACCCCTCTTTTTCTTTTATCAGACCTAGGACCCTCACTAGGCGACCTATGCACAGCTTGGGTAGGAGTCTGTCGGCTTTCAGACCCATTGCTGAGACTAACCACTCGAGATAAGCCCTAAGGTAAGGACTCTGAGCAGGAACCAGATTAATCAGGAATGGTGGAATCGGAAAAGGTCTTGCAGTTTCACTTCCTGTGCCTCTCAAGTTGGATTTATACATTGCAATTACACACTTAAAGCTGTTTTCCAATTTTGGAATTTCTTCTGCATTATCAAGAACGTCTTCGATAATCAGTGTGAAGAATCTGATAAAGGGAATATATTTTCTTTCTTGTGCATTCTTTCCCTTGACAACTTGAATCATCTTTGTAGGTCCTTGTGGACTGATCGTACACGAGAACGCTTATAGTTATGACGAGAGTGCGGAATCCTCTCGTGATAACCTATTTGGTTAATTAAATTATCGTCTTTCGTTGTTAATACAACCTAAGACCTTAAACGCGCGCGGGTTTGCTAATTTGACAGAGTTTAGTCGTAATCTCTTAATTAATTGTTACTAATTACGTATTAAGTGTGAGTATTTATACTTACTGTTCATAAACGCGTGCTAATTATGGACCGTATTCCTTAAAGCCCAAAGCCCATTAGCAAACGCGTGTTTTATATGTAAACACGTGATGACCACGTATTTAGACAAACTCGTGTTACTGTAGCACTAGTTTAGTCAAACTCGTGTTACTGTAGCACGAGTTTGTACACACTTTCTTTTGTCATCTTTTAAGTATACTTTAATTACTTAAAACGTGACTAGTTTATCACTTGTATCTGTATGTTACTTATAATCACATTCATACAAGTCGTAAACATTAAACATACCAAAACTCTGATCAATATGTAATCATTCACATTACTTAAGTCCAAATAACAAGTTTAAACATAACATAAGTCTATGATTACATATTACAAAACATAAACATACTGATCAAATCGCTGTTGCTGTTGTCAACAGAATCATGCACTTACAGTCTCCCCCTTGACATCAGCTACACGATTTCTTCAGTCTTGTAAAAACATTATCCATCAAATAACAATCTCCTGCTATTTGCATGAATATTAGCATGTAAACAAATACGCAAAATCTTCCTATATCTGCTTTCCTCAGTGGTCCATGAAGGAATAAACAGACATTGAGTGTCGTATAACCTTCGTTGATCATCTCTGGAAAGGTTCACTATCTGCATAGGATCATATATGCGCAACAAAGTAACTCTCTTATTTTTATCTCCATACATCAACGCTTCACCAGTATTCTTGTGAATCTCCCAGTGATCAAGTGTACTCAAAACATCTTGAGGCCATTTCTTTACCGGGACCTTCAATACACGCTTAATCGATCTTTGAACAAATTCAATAGTCCCATCATCCTTTGTAACTGTCTTTAAGGATCTTGGCGTTATGAACACACTGGTTTTATCAAAATCATCATAGAATCTTTTCCTATAATCTTCTTGTAACTTTCCACTAAAGAAATTTGCATAACCATTACCGCTAGGATTAACAAGCCTTTTCCTTCCTAGATCCATTAAATCAGATTCACTAAGGCTTTTAAAATATCTTTTCAAAGGCTTTAAGTACTGACAACCATCATCTCTTTTAATAATAAACAATTTCAGCTCATCATCGAAAAACCAACTCAAAATAGTAGTAACATACGTATGAGCATCTCTATCACTAACAAAATCCCAAAAGACAGATGGTTTCATACCTTCTCCTACAAATCCTCTTGCTGGTATTTTTCTATCAATTTGATGTAGGTGATCTTCATCCCTACTTGGCACTGGATACTCTGTCACATCAAATTCCTTAGAATCTTCAATATTCCAGCTTAGAGTAATTCCATCTTCATCATCTCCAACTTTGGTAAAAACCGTAAAGTGTAGAGTTCTTGAACTTGGAATAAAAACTCGTTCAGCTTGAACCTCTTGTTGATCATCTGGAACTTGTTGTTGCACAAAATCATCATCTTGAAGAACATTAGCCCAGTCCAAATCAGGAATCATTTCACCTTCCTCCAAACTTTCATCATTTTCAGAATCATCATTTCGAACCTCAGATGTACCTGCATCTATCTTTTGAAGCTTATCTGAAATTTAAAAGTTCAAATATTTCAAATATGCAAAGACAAACAGCATTAAGACATAAAAGATAGCATAAATAAAATAAACTATATCATAAATATAATGTAACAATTGAATACACCAATATTTATCTTATAATTTTTATCTTATTTACATCTAAAGTACACAAATCATTAATCTCTTAAGGTTCCACATCAAAATCTGAATCCGAATCCGACTCTGACTCTGAAGATGTACAAGTTAACCCTAACTGCTCTTTTATTTGATCCTTATATGATCCTGGATCATAATAATCATCAGGATCCATAAAATCTGCCATAGCTCTCAAATGAGCTTGTGAATCATATCCCAATCTCTTCTCTAGTCTATGCACTATTAATGGGTGCAACTCTGACTCTGAAGACTTATTGGTAGTAGGATCAGAATTTGAGTTACCTGAATTGGAATCACTCTCATCATCATCAAGAACTACATCTGGAGCCACCAACACAGCTTTTCCTGAATCTTTCTGAGTCCCAGACGTACTAGCACCAGCTGTACCAGCAATCTCTGACTCTGTTTGTCTTGGTGTCTCCCCCTGAGTCGATGCTTCTGCTTGAGCTTCAGTTCTTGGCTCACCATCAGCATTCGCATCATCATCATCATGTTCATCCTCTTTCCTCTTCAACTCAGTTTCCCTACAACCATCTCCCCCTTGAGCCAATAACTGTCGAAGCTGTTCTCTGAGTTCAGCACTTTGACGCTTTTCATCCTCCAACTCAGCAACTAACTTCCCAACTAACCCTTGCATAGACTTCATTTGAGCTTCCAACATCATAACTCTTGTCTCCAAATGATTCACCTTAAATTGAGTTGTCATGATATGCGCAGGTTCAACTGTTGGTCTGACTCCAAAAGGTCTAGTAGGAGATTGTGTAGAAACTGGAGGTCGTCCGATCAAAGGCGGTTGTAGTGGACGTAGAAGTGTCGTAAACACAGTGCTTAGAGGAACAACAGGCCTAAACGAAGCACTCTGTGTAGCTTGAGGAACTGACACTTGAATTGATTCAGATTGAGGTACTGCAACTGAAGCCTCATCTCGCTCAGGAACTGATCCTTCCGTCACCTCATCTCGCTCAGACTCTTCTTGTTGTCTATAAGTCTCAAACGCTGTACCAATTCTTCAAACGCGTGTTGCAATTGTAAACGCGGGTAATCAATGGTAAACGCGTGTGATCAATGGTAAACGCGTGTGATCAATGGTAAACTCGTGTGATCAATGGTAAACGCGTGTGATCAATGGTAAACGCGTGTGATCAATGGTAAACGCGTGTGATCAATGGTAAACGCGTGTGATCAATGGTAAACGCGTGTGATCAATGGTAAACGCGTGTGATCAATGGTAAACGCGTGTGATCAATGGTAAACGCGTGCGATCAAAGGTAAACGCGTGCGATCAAAGGTAAACGCGTGTGATCAATGGTAAACGCGTGTGATCAATGGTAAACGCGTGTGATCAATGGTAAACGCGTGTGATCAATGGTAAACGCGTGTATCAATGGTAAACGCGTGTGATCAATGGTAAACGCGTGTGATCAATGGTAAACGCGTGTGATCAATGGTAAACGCGTGTGATCAATGGTAAACGCGTGTATCAATGGTAAACGCGTGTGATCAATGGTAAACGCGTGTGATCAATGGTAAACGCGTGTGATCAATGGTAAACGCGTGTGATCAATGGTAAACGCGTGTATCAATGGTAAACGCGTGTGATCAATGGTAAACGCGTGTGATCAATGGTAAACGCGTGTGATCAATGGTAAACGCGTGTGATCAATGGTAAACGCGTGTATCAATGGTAAACGCGTGTGATCAATGGTAAACGCGTGTGATCAATGGTAAACGCGTGTGATCAATGGTAAACGCGTGTGATCAATGGTAAACGCGTGTATCAATGGTAAACGCGTGTGATCAATGGTAAACGCGTGTGATCAATGGTAAACGCGTGTGATCAATGGTAAACGCGTGTGATCAATGGTAAACGCGTGTGATCAATGGTAAACGCGTGTGATCAATGGTAAACGCGTGTGATCAATGGTAAACGCGTGTGATCAATGGTAAACGCGTGTGATCAATGGTAAACGCGTGTGATCAATGGTAAACGCGTGTGATCAATGGTAAACGCGTGTGATCAATGGTAAACGCGTGTGATCAATGGTAAACGCGTGTGATCAATGGTAAACGCGTGTGATCAATGGTAAACGCGTGTGATCAATGGTAAACGCGTGTGATCAATGGTAAACGCGTGTACAATGGTAAACGCGTGTGATCAATGGTAAACGCGTGTGATCAATGGTAAACGCGTGTGATCAATGGTAAACGCGTGTGATCAATGGTAAACGCGTGTGATCAATGGTAAACGCGTGTGATCAATGGTAAACGCGTGTGATCAATGGTAAACGCGTGTGATCAATGGTAAACGCGTGTGATCAATGGTAAACGCGTGTGATCAATGGTAAACGCGTGTGATCAATGGTAAACGCGTGCGATCAAAGGTAAACGCGTGCGATCAAAGGTAAACGCGTGTGATCAATGGTAAACGCGTGTGATCAATGGTAAACGCGTGTGATCAATGGTAAACGCGTGTGATCAATGGTAAACGCGTGTGATCAATGGTAAACGCGTGTGATCAATGGTAAACGCGTGTGATCAATGGTAAACGCGTGTGATCAATGGTAAACGCGTGTGATCAATGGTAAACGCGTGTGATCAATGGTAAACGCGTGTGATCAATGGTAAACGCGTGTGATCAATGGTAAACGCGTGCGATCAAAGGTAAACGCGTGCGATCAAAGGTAAACGCGTGTGATCAATGGTAAACGCGTGTGATCAATGGTAAACGCGTGCGATCAAAGGTAAACGCGTGCGATCAAAGGTAAACGCGTGTGATCAATGGTAAACGCGTGTGATCAATGGTAAACGCGTGTGATCAATGGTAAACGCGTGTGATCAATGGTAAACGCGTGTTACAGTGGTAAACGCGTGTGATCAATGGTAAACGCGTGCGATCAATGGTAAACGCGTGTGATCAATGGTAAACGCGTGCGATCAATGGTAAACGCGTGTTACAGTGGTAAACGCGTGTGATCAATGGTAAACGCGTGCGATCAATGGTAAACGCGTGTGATCAATGGTAAACGCGTGCGATCAATGGTAAACGCGTGTTACAGTGGTAAACGCGTGTGATCAATGGTAAACGCGTGCGATCAATGGTAAACGCGTGTGATCAATGGTAAACGCGTGCGATCAATGGTAAACGCGTGTTACAGTGGTAAACGCGTGTGATCAATGGTAAACGCGTGCGATCAATGGTAAACGCGTGTGATCAATGGTAAACGCGTGCGATCAATGGTAAACGCGTGAAGAAGGGTAAACACGTGTGATCAATGGTAAACGCGTGCGATCAAAGGTAAACGCGTGCGATCAAAGGTAAACGCGTGTGATCAATGGTAAACGCGTGTGACAATGGTAAACGCGTGTGATCAATGGTAAACGCGTGCGATCAATGGTAAACGCGTGCGATCAAAGGTAAACGCGTGTGATCAATGGTAAACGCGTGTGATCAATGGTAAACGCGTGTGATCAATGGTAAACGCGTGTGATCAATGGTAAACGCGTGTGATCAATGGTAAACGCGTGTGATCAATGGTAAACGCGTGTGACAATGGTAAACGCGTGTGATCAATGGTAAACGCGTGTGATCAATGGTAAACGCGTGTGATCAATGGTAAACGCGTGTGATCAATGGTAAACGCGTGTGATCAATGGTAAACGCGTGTGATCAATGGTAAACGCGTGTGATCAATGGTAAACGCGTGTGATCAATGGTAAACGCGTGTGATCAATGGTAAACGCGTGTACAATGGTAAACGCGTGTGATCAATGGTAAACGCGTGTGATCAATGGTAAACGCGTGTGATCAATGGTAAACGCGTGTGATCAATGGTAAACGCGTGTGATCAATGGTAAACGCGTGTGATCAATGGTAAACGCGTGTGATCAATGGTAAACGCGTGTGATCAATGGTAAACGCGTGTGATCAATGGTAAACGCGTGTGATCAATGGTAAACGCGTGGATCAATGGTAAACGCGTGTATCAATGGTAAACCGTGATCGAACCCTGCATGACGATTACTAATCGCCACAATCAAAACATGAGCCAGAAACCTCCAATTGCCATAGAATCCTGCCTTAGCAATCGGCCACTTAGCTCCTGGCGTTGCATGTCCCATTCTTCCAAAACATCCTCTGACCAAGGTTTCTTCAAACTCTATCGGACCATTTTCTTCTTCAACAGTCCCTAAATGCAGGATCTCTCTCAAATCATCAGCAGTGAAAGAAAAAGTCTGATTACCCACAGTTGTCTGAAACCTAACACTCCGAGGGACAGCAGGTCTATCTTGTTGTGCAGGCTGTGCTCGAACCACAATCATCGACGCATTAGTCCAGAATTGATGTAAATAGCTTTGAACGAGTACTGGATTGTGAGTTAGAACAAAGTGAATACGAGACCGTTCCAGATAATCAAACAAAACATGAAAATCTCTATTTCTGTCATTTCTCGTAAAATCGATCCACTGATTATGCGTCGAGAAAAAATTTCTTGGATTGCCTGCCATTTCTGTAAAACAAAAAGAGTGCAATCACAAAAATTTAGTAACAACAATTCTGCACAATACAACTTAGAAAATTTTGGAATCTGGTTGTAAACACGTGTTAAAGTCTCAAACGCGTGTTACCTGTACAATCAAACACATTTTCAAACAACACTTAGAGAATTTTCATACCCTTTACCATCAAACCTGAATAACCAGCCAACACACACAGGATAGAGATAACCTGTATGAAACTCAATGATTGAACCCCCTGAAAATCAAGTCATCATTAGTAGATAAAATTTTAACAATCAAACCTGATAATCTTGACTGTACGATATACCTGTATCAACTGAAAAACCATTACATAAACTTTGGTAAACTTACACAACAAGTTAATGTGATGTATAAAACCATAAAGTAACGGACATTTAAAACATCGATACCAGGACTTGATTTGGACTCAATTCATTCACCTATAATCATTAGCAATCGAAAGCCTGCAAAAACAAACTCCCCCTTAACTAATGATACCAGGTAAGATACTTTTTAACAACTTTGGAAAAACACACAATTCCAATATCGAAAGTCCTGCACACTTAAAGGAAACTCATCAATGCATCAATATCAACAGATAACATTATTTTAAGCATGCAAAGAAAATATCGAAATGAAAACCTATGGTCAGTCAAGAATCATCGTCAAGCATATCTTTTCACCAAAAAAAATTGAAATCTCAAAAATATATCAAACTAATCTTGACTATATTTTGACTTTTCCAAAAACAACACTTAGAGAATTTTCATACCCTTTACCATCAAACCTGAATAACCAGCCAACACACACAGGATAGAGATAACCTGTATGAAACTCAATGATTGAACCCCCTGAAAATCAAGTCATCATTAGTAGATAAAATTTTAACAATCAAACCTGATAATCTTGACTGTACGATATACCTGTATCAACTGAAAAACCATTACATAAACTTTGGTAAACTTACACAACAAGTTAATGTGATGTATAAAACCATAAAGTAACGGACATTTAAAACATCGATACCAGGACTTGATTTGGACTCAATTCATTCACCTATAATCATTAGCAATCGAAAGCCTGCAAAAACAAACTCCCCCTTAACTAATGATACCAGGTAAGATACTTTTTAACAACTTTGGAAAAACACACAATTCCAATATCGAAAGTCCTGCACACTTAAAGGAAACTCATCAATGCATCAATATCAACAGATAACATTATTTTAAGCATGCAAAGAAAATATCGAAATGAAAACCTATGGTCAGTCAAGAATCATCGTCAAGCATATCTTTTCACCAAAAAAAAAAAACCATTACATAAACTTTGGTAAACTTACACAACAAGTTAATGTGATGTATAAAACCATAAAGTAACGGACATTTAAAACATCGATACCAGGACTTGATTTGGACTCAATTCATTCACCTATAATCATTAGCAATCGAAAGCCTGCAAAAACAAACTCCCCCTTAACTAATGATACCAGGTAAGATACTTTTTAACAACTTTGGAAAAACACACAATTCCAATATCGAAAGTCCTGCACACTTAAAGGAAACTCCAAACGCGTGTCAAATCCAAACACGTGAAGGAAAACTCCAAACGCGTGGTCAAATCCAAACACGTGAAGGAAAACTCCAAACGCGTGGTCAAATCCAAACACGTGAAGGAAAACTCCAAACGCGTGGTCAAATCCAAACACGTGAAGGAAAACTCCAAACGCGTGGTCAAATCCAAACACGTGAAGGAAAACTCCAAACGCGTGGTCAAATCCAAACACGTGAAGGAAAACTCCAAACGCGTGGTCAAATCCAAACACGTGAAGGAAAACTCCAAACGCGTGGTCAAATCCAAACACGTGAAGGAAAACTCCAAACGCGTGGTCAAATCCAAACACGTGAAGGAAAACTCCAAACGCGTGGTCAAATCCAAACACGTGAAGGAAAACTCCAAACGCGTGGTAAATCCAAACACGTGAAGGAAACTCCAAACGCGTGGTCAAATCCAAACACGTTGTAGACAGCCAAACACGTGAAGGAAAACTCCAAACGCGTGGTCAAATCCAAACACGTGAAGTAAAACTCCAAACGCGTGGTAAATCCAAACACGTGAAGGAAAACTCCAAACGCGTGGTAAATCCAAACACGTGAAGGAAAACTCCAAACGCGTGGTAAATCCAAACACGTGAAGGAAAACTCCAAACGCGTGGTAAATCCAAACACGTGAAGGAAAACTCCAAACGCGTGGTAAATCCAAACACGTGAAGGAAAACTCCAAACGCGTGGTAAATCCAAACACGTGAAGGAAAACTCCAAACGCGTGGTAAATCCAAACACGTGAAGGAAAACTCCAAACGCGTGGTCAAATCCAAACACGTGAAGGAAAACTCCAAACGCGTGGTCAAATCCAAACACGTGAAGGAAAACTCCAAACGCGTGGTCAAATCCAAACACGTGAAGGAAAACTCCAAACGCGTGGTCAAATCCAAACACGTGAAGGAAAACTCCAAACGCGTGGTCAAATCCAAACACGTGAAGGAAAACTCCAAACGCGTGGTCAAATCCAAACACGTGAAGGAAAACTCCAAACGCGTGGTCAAATCCAAACACGTGAAGGAAAACTCCAAACGCGTGGTCAAATCCAAACACGTGAAGGAAAACTCCAAACGCGTGGTCAAATCCAAACACGTGAAGGAAAACTCCAAACGCGTGGTCAAATCCAAACACGTGAAGGAAAACTCCAAACGCGTGGTCAAATCCAAACACGTGAAGGAAACCCAAACGCGTGGTCAAATCCAAACACGTTGTAGACAGCCAAACACGTGAAGGAAAACTCCAAACGCGTGGTCAAATCCAAACACGTGAAGGAAAACTCCAAACGCGTGGTAAATCCAAACACGTGAAGGAAAACTCCAAACGCGTGGTCAAATCCAAACACGTGAAGGAAAACTCCAAACGCGTGGTAAATCCAAACACGTGAAGGAAAACTCCAAACGCGTGGTAAATCCAAACACGTGAAGGAAAACTCCAAACGCGTGGTAAATCCAAACACGTGAAGGAAAACTCCAAACGCGTGGTAAATCCAAACACGTGAAGGAAAACTCCAAACGCGTGGTCAAATCCAAACACGTGAAGGAAAACTCCAAACGCGTGGTCAAATCCAAACACGTGAAGGAAAACTCCAAACGCGTGGTCAAATCCAAACACGTGAAGGAAAACTCCAAACGCGTGGTCAAATCCAAACACGTGAAGGAAAACTCCAAACGCGTGGTCAAATCCAAACACGTGAAGGAAAACTCCAAACGCGTGGTCAAATCCAAACACGTGAAGGAAAACTCCAAACGCGTGGTCAAATCCAAACACGTGAAGGAAAACTCCAAACGCGTGGTCAAATCCAAACACGTGAAGGAAAACTCCAAACGCGTGGTCAAATCCAAACACGTGAAGGAAAACTCCAAACGCGTGGTCAAATCCAAACACGTGAAGGAAAACTCCAAACGCGTGGTCAAATCCAAACACGTGAAGGAAAACTCCAAACGCGTGGTCAAATCCAAACACGTGAAGGAAACTCCAAACGCGTGGTCAAATCAACAGATAACATTATTTTAAGCATGCAAAGAAAATATCGAAATGAAAACCTATGGTCAGTCAAGAATCATCGTCAAGCATATCTTTTCACCAAAAAAACAAATTCTTGAATCGATCGGTCCCCAGTACTTTCACCAAAAACAAATTGAAATCTCAAAAATATATCAAACTAATCTTGACTATATTTTGACTTTTCCAAAGCAACAAAATTCAGAAAGATCATTTTCTTAAACTTAAACAAATTAATGTCCTTATCAGAAAACAATCTTTTAACGTAATACTTCAAGCAATAAAAAAACTCATATAATCCAGTTAAGGACCATATAGCTGAACAATAGAATCATTAGATGATTATTAACTCTCTCGTGCAATAAGAACTAGTTTTGACACAAACACTTGACACATAAGTTTGAAATACAAAAATGAAAATTAAAAGACAAAATAAAAACTTTAAATTTAAACCTCATTATTTATTTACAAGAAATTCTAAGTTTCTGCGGATTAGATCAGATTAGCAATTACATAAGCCTGCAGGTGAGAAATAGTTCTCTTATTATTAGTTATGAACAATGACTCAACCACGATTACCGGTATGTTTGTCCTCTTAAACACTCGGTACTTCCAGTTTCCTTTGGTTTGTGACACTTTCGTATTACTTGAGCCAAGGACAGTCACCATGTAACCTAGTAAGTTACTCATGTCACATTATTATTAATGTAAATGTGTATCCCACAGTCAAACATACACTTAAGATCGACAGAGCATTAAAGTCCTTAACCAGACGTGTTTATAAGCGTTACAACGTTGAAGTCACCATGGTTAATGATCTTACGATCAAGGGTCAGAACAAACACATTTGATGTATAGTGCATGATTCGAATTGGCTATTCTTCATTGCTTCTTTGAAATTCTTTGAAATTAACTTCATTGATGTGCAGCAATTTGATACTTCGGAATTTTCGATGATATTTCTTGACTATTCTTCATTATTTCTTTATTCTTCGGTACTTTGTTTTAGCCAATCGAGATCATGATGGTTTTAATAGTTGCTTTAGAAGCTAAAACCCATTTTGTTCTGTTTAGATTGACATACACGAATGCATGCGAATCCCCCCTATGGTTTACAAACACATCCAATCGCAAACCAAAAGCTAAATCTTTCTCAAGTTTTAAGGATGGCACAATTCACTTGAAAAGTCCATATTCAAGGCCATATGCTGACATGTTACCCACAAATACGGTTATTGAACAATTAATATTCAGGGAAACCTTCGGTACTTTGTGTCTACCGATACATCCTTAGAAGTAGTCACTGAACTAAGCAGTTATATTACTATTAAGCAAGCTTAAAAGCTAAAATATCCTCACTTCTAATCGTTAGAGCATCAACTTAAAACTCTATTTTTTTTTTTTTTTTTTTTTTTTTTTTTTTTTTTTTTTTTTTTTTTTTTTTTTTTTTTTTTTTATGACACTAATTATATACAAACTTAAAATAGACATTCTTTTTGTATTTTCATGACTCTAGCTATTTACAGACTTAGACTAGACACAAGTAAAATAAAATAAAATATACAAGAAAAATAGTTCTTTGAGAGATCTAATAAGAATCAGCATTCTTCATACCATTGAGAAGAATCAGCTTTTCAAAACGAGTTTTATCAAATGCTTTAGTATACAGATCAGCTAGATTATCATCAGTTATAACTTTTTCCAAATGAATTAACTTCTTTTGGGCACAGTCACGCAGAAAATGATGTCTAATGTCAATATGCTTGGTGACTTTATGCAAGACAGGGTTATTAGTTATATCTATAGCTGACTTATTATCAATCTTAATAGGAGTATCAAGAAAATCCATACCGTAGTCTCGAAGTTGTTGCTGAATCCATAATACCTGGGAACAGCAGCTTCCAGCAGCCATGTACTCTGCCTCACAAGTAGACTGAGCAACCGATGTTTGCTTCTTACATTGCCACGATACAAGTCTCCCTCCTAAGAATTGACATCCGCCAGTTGTAGACTTCCTATCATTGTTACAACCTCCATAATCCGAATCAGTGTAAGCAACAAACTCAAACGTTCCTCCCAACGGATACCATAGACCAAGTCCTTGATTTCCCTTTAAATATCTGAGGATCCGTTTTACAGCCGTTAAATGTGACTCTTTCGGATTTGCTTGAAATCTAGCACACAAACAAACAGCAAACATGATATCTGGACGCGAAGCAGTTAAATACATCAATGAGCCAATGATTGCCCGATAATGAGTAGCATCCACAAGTGTATCATTAGAATTAGAAACTCCTAGACCATGATTCAACTGAATAGGAGTACCATAAGTCTTGGATTCTAACATTTGAAACCTTTCCAAGATGTCATTGACATACTTAGTCTGATGAATGAAGAAACCATCCTTTCGTTGATCAACTTGCAGTCCAAGGAAAAATTTTAATTCCCCCATAGCACTCATTTCAAATTCTTTCTTCATACTCATTTCAAAATCCTTGCACATCTTAATGTCAGATGAACCAAAAATGATATCATCTACATAAACTTGCACAAGTATATAATCTTGCTTCTGCCATTTGATAAGCAATGTGCTGTCTATCGATCCTCTTGTAAATCCATTTGTCAACAGATGTGTTGACAACTTCTCATACCACACTCTTGGAGCTTGATGTAATCCATAAAGAGCCTTATCCAGTCGATATGCCCTTCTTGGATAATTTGGATCTTCAAACCCCGGTGGTTGACGAACATACAC
This sequence comes from Erigeron breviscapus, assembly GCA_034093135.1. Taxonomy (NCBI): domain Eukaryota; kingdom Viridiplantae; phylum Streptophyta; class Magnoliopsida; order Asterales; family Asteraceae; genus Erigeron; species Erigeron breviscapus. The sequence continues at coordinate 156,509,326 of CM067169.1, read as the reverse complement.
TTCTTCCTTAACTTCTCCATATAAGAAGGCACTCTTCACATCCAACTGATACACCTTGATTCCTTTGAAACTAGCATAAGCTAAAAATAGCCTTATAGCTTCAATCCGAGCAACTGGTGCAAAAGTTTCATTGTAGTCATAACCTTCTCGTTGTGCAAAACCCTGAACAACTAGACGTGCCTTATTTCTTGTAACAATCCCTTTGTCATCTCGTTTGCATTTAAATACCCAACGAGTTCCAATTGGTTCGATACCTCTAGGCACATCAACTAATTCCCATACTCCAAGTTTTTCAAATTGAGCCAATTCTTCTTGCATAGCCTCAACCCAAAACGGATCTTGAAGTGCTATCTTAACATTCTTGGGTTCTTCTTGTGAAATAAAACATGAGTATAAACATTCAGTTATTAAACCTGTATCCTTCACTTCACAAAATAAGCTAGTCATCTCCTTATTTAACTGATTTCTAGTTCGGACAGATGCTGAAGCTTCACCAAGAATATTTTCAACTGGATGATCTTTAGTTGCTCTATGTTGAGGAGTTTTGTGACTTGGAAAATCATCACCCATATTCGGAACAATTTGGGTGGGAGACTCGCCATCAGGTTCAGAAGATGAAGAAGAAGATGAGTCAAGCGGGTCATCATCTGGTAGTGGAATATTAGTTGGATCACTTGAACCACTGGATTGACCAACCTCAGTTGTAGGAACAACTCTGGGTGGTGGTAAATCAGCAGTAATAGGTGCAACAGGAGTAACCTCAGAATCATAATTCAAGTGATCTCTAATAATATCAACATTTTCATCAATAGGAATACCAGGAAAAGAGATTGGACCCTTAAGTGAAGTAAACACACTATCATAAGCAAAACTTGACTCAGAACCAGCATGAGTAGCAGGTTTATAACTTACAATCACGACATTAGTACCAAGATCGACTCTACCTGTCTGCGAATTGAAAACCCGACGAATGGGAGTTCCCGGTTTATATCCCAGAAAGAAACCTTCTTCCACTTTAGAATTAAACTTTGGTTGAGGAGAAGTTTCAGAAAAGTACAAGGAACACCAAACGGTTCCAATCCAGACAAATCAGGTTTTCGTTTGTTGAGTAGTTCATAACAAGTCTTATTAAACCTTTTAACAGTTAGCACCCGATTTAACACATGACAAGCTGTGTTCACAGCTTCTGCCCAAAACATAGTTGGTAGCCCTGAATCAGCAAGCATAGTTCTGGCAGTCTCGATCAAGGGCCTATTCTTTCTCTCAGCAACTCCATTTTGCTGAGGTTCATACGGAGCACTAAATTGATGTTGAATTCCTTTAGACAAACAGAAAACATCCATCACTGAGTTTTTGAACTCCGTGCCATTGTCACTCCTGATTCGTTTGATCTTCGTGTTGTAGAGATTCTCAGCTTCAGTGAAAAGTTAATTAGAATCTCCGTAGTCTCATCTTTGGTAGCTAAGAAGAAAACCCATGAAAACCTTGAATAATCATCAGTGACAACCAAGCAATAGTACATTCCCCCTCTACTCCTAACATTGACTGGACCAAAGAGATCCATATGAAGTAACTCAAAAGGAGCGGCAATTGAATTTTGTGTCTTGGGCTTGTGAGGCTTTTTCTGTTGTTTACCTTTCAAGCATGGAACACATCTATCTTCCAATTCAAACTTCTTTTTAGGAACACCTTGAACCAGATCATTCTTCACAATGTAATTCATCTTCCGGAAATGTAGATGTCCCATTCGTCTATGCCATAAGAGAGAATCACTTTCGCTTGCCTTAGACAACAAACAGACTTCCTTCTGTACATTCTTGGTTCCTAACATTAAACCATAAATGTCTCTTTACGAGGAGCAGTCAACAATATCCAATCATCTGGAATAACAAAACCCGGTTTCAAGACGAATGCAGCTTTGTCGTTGAAGAAAACTGAATTTCCTCGGTCACAAATTTGTGATACACTCATCAGATTATGAGTAAGTTCTTCCACGTAATTAACATTCTTTAAAGTAAGTTTTCCATCGACGACATCTCCTTGTCCAGTGATTTGTCCGCCCTTGGAACCAGCAAAATTTACATGTGATCCTTTAATATTTACAAAATCAGACAGAAGTCTTCTGTCCCCTGTCATGTGCCTGGAGCAACCGCTATCAAGATACCAAATACTAATAGGAATTGGTGGTAGCCCCTGCACATGAAACAAAAGTGGATCAGTTATCAAGGACAACCCAAGCCTTTATAGACTTGGGTTTACCATTCTCGTCCTTAACAAGCATTTCAGTCCAATATCCATTGCTTCCCAATAGGTGCCTTGGATGATTGCTGAGCATGTTGTAAAGGTAAATTCTCAACCCTTGATTGAGACCTTTTAGGGGAAAATGGTCTATTCACTTGTGGAACACGAGATGTGTTACGGTCATTGTAGTTCTGTCGATGATGCCCTGATTTTGCATTTTGTGATGACTGGCCAGATCTATTTCTAGGGGAAATATATCTTGGTGAATCATTTCTTTTAGCCACAGGTGGAACAAATTTACCAAAAGCTTGATTACCCATCCCATTAGAACTACTGGACACATTCTGTTGTTTACCCTTCCCTCGTTCAAAGGAAACATGGGAATTAGGAGTTAATCCTCTATTTTGATTTGACTTAACAGGAGAAACTGACTGTCTAGAGAACTTCCTAATTCGGTTGGGACAACAACTATACACATGTCCAACTTCATAACAAGCAAAACAAGATCGTTGTGCTGACTTTTTAGAAGATTGTTGAGCTAATGTTTTAGATGGAGGAGTATTCAAGATATTCTTAATCTCCTGAGTCGCTATCTCTTCCACAGTAGGAGCCTTAGTCTCAGAAGTTGAGAATGATTTGGTAACACTAGGTTCAGGTTCAGTAACATACTCAATCTCAGTTGAACTAGTCTGAATTCCTTTCTTGACAAACTTTTTACTTAGCTGTGGTATATCATGGTTTTTGGTCCTCAGTTGTCTAGGAATGAATTTGGGTTGCTTAGGTTCAGTGGAGACGGATGACTTAGGATAGTCAGTAAGCACAGGTTTAGCAGAATCAGACTCAGCCAAATCTGGATAAACAGGGTCTAAGTTGTTGTTAAAAGGAGGTCTTACTTCAGAGTAATCAGCTCCTAGTCCTGATTTATCCTTAGGATGTCTAGGTTTACCTAAAGAAGCTACTAGATCACTTCCTCTCCATTTAGCTAAAGTAGTCTCATGCTTAGTAATGGTAACCCTAGCATCAGCCAAATCCTTCTCTTTCTTACCAATTTCACTAGAAAGAAAAACTATCTTTTCATTTGCAAGATTTTCTCTAAAAATTGATTCTTTCAGTTTGTCTTTTAAGGCAGCATTATCATTATCAAGTGACTTAATCCTACTCTTAAATTGACGTTCTTGATCAAGTAAAGCACTATTCTTAGAGAAAAATGAACTACGCTCCTTGCTGATAGTTTCATAACTAGCGGTTAACTCTAAAGTCTTGGATGAGGCAATACTATGTTGTTGCATCAAATCTTTAACAAACATGCAAATACGATGAACAGTCAAATAAGAAAAAGTTACCTGTTTCTCTCGATCATCGCAGTCAGCCATATATGCAACAAAGTCTGATATTGTCATACCTTCAGGAATATCAAAATCATCAGCTTCTGTAGAAATAGCCTTGTCCAATTTTGCACTTGAGCTCATCGATTGATTATCACTCTGGCTGCTTGTCTTATCAGAAGATTCATCTATTTGCTTATCAGCCTTTTTAAACTTCACTGCTTCATCTGCATCCTTTTCATCATCAGAAACCTTTAATGCAGCATCAGTAGCAGCAGCCTCTTCACTTGTGTAAAGAGCATAATCAAATGCAGCACTTCCGTCATCAATCACATTAGCTACTTCATCATAAATCTCAGCTAGCAAAGCATTTTCAGGTTCATTTTCCTTTGTCCAAAGATAAGTACCATCTTCCTGTCTTGCCACCATGGCATTTTCAGGATTTTGAACTTGATTTTCTGTAGGAAGTTCCTGAATGATCATTCCATCATGCTCTGTAGCTTTGGTTGATTTGATTTGATTTCCAGCTTGCACACCTCCCTGATTGTAATTCTGACGATTAGCTGTAGAATTATCAAAACGCTTTGGTCTTTGACATTCCTTAGCAAAATGACCAAAACCGTCACAATTATAACACTTAACCTTTGACTTGTCAAATCCTCTATTCTTGTCAGATGCAAGATTTCTTCCAGTTCGTTGCATAAAACGACGAGCTTTTATAGTGAGCATAGCCATTTGCCACTTCAAGTCCATTTCCTCTAAATCATCAGGATCAACTTGTTCATAATCTTTATCAATCAAACTTGGATCTGAAATTTTGCCATTGATAAATGCCTCATGAGCAGAACACATAGCAGCAAATACTTGCATACGTCCTTCAGCAGATTGCATACTCATTGGCATCGAACGAACAGTTGTACTTCCACTGTTTCTTGATCCACTGCTATTCTTAGTTGAAGACGAATTGTCATAAACCATGTAACCTGCAATTCCATCAGGATCCATAACAGGATGAATGGTTTCAGTGGATAAAAGAGCAGTAGTTCCACTTCCAGAAGTAGAGGACGATGAAGACAATAGATTATCAGTATTAGCATGATATAGACTCGGATTTTGTTGAAAAACCGAAAGCTCATCCTTTGCTTTACGCTTCATTTCCCTGTTCTTTACTTTTGAAACAATCTCTGCCAAGGTGTAAGATTCATAATCTTTCTCTTCTTGAAGACTATGCACAAAGTCATTCCATTTGTTCGGCAGAGAATCCAAAATTTATCTACTAGTTTATTTTGTGTAAATGTAACACCAAAATATCCCAGTTCAGTAATCAGATGATTAAAACGAGTTATTAAATCATCTAAACTTTCAGATTTCAACCCATTAAAGACTTCATATTGTCTGTTCAGCAGCTTAATTCTTCCCTTTTTCATCAACTCATCACCTTCACAGTATGCGTTTAAAGCATCCCACAAACCTTTAGAGGTCTTATGTTCTCCGAGAAGATGAATTGCATCCCGAGGTAAGCACATTTCTAAGTTTGACAAGGCCTTTCCTTCAATGGCATATTCTTTCTTCAACACTTCAGACATATCCCCAATCTTGTATTTGACCTCATTTCCAAGAGCATCTTCATGAGTTGGCCACTCATATCCTTCAGTAATCATCACCCATTGATTGAAATCAGTAAGGCGAATATAGGATTCAAAACGTTTTTTCCAACTCCAGAAATTTTCAAGTCTTATCAATTTTGGGGGTGAATTGGTACGACCGACTTCATGATCGTGAAGAATTAAAGCATTTATGTATTGGGCCTCTTTTGATGAAACTGTAGGTATTCCAGACATCATCGAAATACGACAAAAGAAGAAATTAAAAGAAATGAACAGTACCACGTGTTTGAAATAAACACGTGATTAGAACAGAGAGTGAACAGGTGCACGTGTTAAGATAAGGCTAACACGAGTTTAAAATACAAACGCGTGTTAAAAAGCAAACACGTGTTACAAAGACAAACACGTGTTAAAAGACAAACACGTGTTAAAAGACAAACACGTGTTAAAAGACAAACACGTGTTAAAAGACAAACACGTGTTAAAAGACAAACACGTGTTAAATAGCAAACACGTGTTAAGGACGGGCTAACACCAGTTTAAAAGACAAACACGTGTTAAAGAGCAAACACGTGTTAAGGACGGGCTAACACCAGTTTAAAAGACAAACACGTGTTAAAGAGCAAACACGTGTTAAAAGACAAACACGTGTTAAATGGCAAACACGTGTTAAGGACGGGCTAACACCAGTTTAAAAGACAAACACGTGTTAAAGAGCAAACACGTGTTAAAAGCAAACACGTGTTACAAAGACAAACACGTGTTTCCGATTAAAATCTTGCACGATTTTAGGCAAAATTAAGCCAAACAAAGCGATCTCGAACCTTCAGATTGAAAAATCTATTGGCTCTGATACCACTTGTAGGTCCTTGTGGACTGATCGTACACGAGAACGCTTATAGTTATGACGAGAGTGCGGAATCCTCTCGTGATAACCTATTTGGTTAATTAAATTATCGTCTTTCGTTGTTAATACAACCTAAGACCTTAAACGCGCGCGGGTTTGCTAATTTGACAGAGTTTAGTCGTAATCTCTTAATTAATTGTTACTAATTACGTATTAAGTGTGAGTATTTATACTTACTGTTCATAAACGCGTGCTAATTATGGACCGTATTCCTTAAAGCCCAAAGCCCATTAGCAAACGCGTGTTTTATATGTAAACACGTGATGACCACGTATTTAGACAAACTCGTGTTACTGTAGCACGAGTTTAGTCAAACTCGTGTTACTGTAGCACGAGTTTGTACACACTTTCTTTTGTCATCTTTTAAGTATACTTTAATTACTTAAAACGTGACTAGTTTATCACTTGTATCTGTATGTTACTTATAATCACATTCATACAAGTCGTAAACATTAAACATACCAAAACTCTGATCAATATGTAATCATTCACATTACTTAAGTCCAAATAACAAGTTTAAACATAACATAAGTCTATGATTACATATTACAAAACATAAACATACTGATCAAATCGCTGTTGCTGTTGTCAACAGAATCATGCACTTACAATCTTATCCCATATAATCATCGCAAAGTCACACTGCACATTGTGAGTGACTGCATAGTAAATTGATAATGAATGCTTCGTCATGAGATCAATTCCTTTCTGTGATGGCATCAAACAAGTGCTTAGAACATTGTACATCGTATGCCAGAGAGTTGCTACATTCATTCGTCTAAAATCTCTCATCGTTGCCAACTCTCCTTCATAACTCAATGAATGAACTCCAGCCAACATTTCTTCAACTGATGGTAGTTCTTCGTATTCTTCATGTTCAGGAAATCCAATAATAGTTCTGAACTCATCCAGAGTGAATTTACAATTGAAAATTTCAATTTGTACTGTTTGCCGAGCAAAATGCTCTGCAAACAGTTGATTTGAAAACTTGGTGAAAAGTTTACATTTTGTACTGTTTGCCGAGCAAAATGCTCTGCAAACAGTTGATTTGAAAACTTGGTGAAAAGTTTACATTTTGTACTGTTTGCCGAGCAAAATGCTCTGCAAACAGTTGATTTGAAAACTTGGTGAAAAGTTTACATGCATTTGCCGAGCATAAAGCTCTGCAAACAGTTGATTTGAAAACTTGGTGAAAAGTTTACATTTTGTACTGTTTGCCGAGCAAAATGCTCTGCAAACAGTTGATTTGAAAACTTGGTGAAAAGTTTACATTTTGTACTGTTTGCCGAGCAAAATGCTCTGCAAACAGTTGATTTGAAAACTTGGTGAAAAGTTTACATTTTGTACTGTTTGCCGAGCAAAATGCTCTGCAAACAGTTGATTTGAAAACTTGGTGAAAAGTTTACATTTTGTACTGTTTGCCGAGCAAAATGCTCTGCAAACAGTTGATTTGAAAACTTGGTGAAAAGTTTACATTTTGTACTGTTTGCCGAGCAAAATGCTCTGCAAACAGTTGATTTGAAAACTTGGTGAAAAGTTTACATTTTGTACTGTTTGCCGAGCAAAATGCTCTGCAAACAGTTGATTTGAAAACTTGGTGAAAAGTTTACATTTTGTACTGTTTGCCGAGCAAAATGCTCTGCAAACAGTTGATTTGAAAACTTGGTGAAAAGTTTACATTTTGTACTGTTTGCCGAGCAAAATGCTCTGCAAACAGTTGATTTGAAAACTTGGTGAAAAGTTTACATGCATTTGCCGAGCATAAAGCTCTGCAAACAGTTGATTTGAAAACTTGGTGAAAAGTTTACTTTTTGCCGAGCAAAATGCTCTGCAAACAGTTGATTTGAAAACTTGGTGAAAAGTTTACATGCATTTGCCGAGCATAAAGCTCTGCAAATGCATGGTTCAAGTCTTGACAAATTTTAAAATTCTATTTGTACTGTTTGCCGAGCAAAAACCTCGGCAAATAGCACATTTTGAAAAATTTGCCCAGAAATTGACAAGGACCAAAAAATTGGTTTTGGCAAAATTTTGATGATTTGTATTGTTTGCCGAGCAAAGATCTCGGCAAACACGAGAAAGATCTTAAGTCTGGCACCAAGTCATCGTGTATGGGAGTTGAACCTCGTAAATGCCGAGCTCAAAGCTCTGCAAATGAGCAGTTCAGATTCACTCCTTTTAAATGTATGAAATTTCATTTTATTGAACAACAATAATGTTGTCAATTGATAAAGAAAAATTTCAATGAAAATTTCAATTTGTACTGTTTGCCGAGCAAAATGCTCTGCAAACAGTTGATTTGAAAACTTGGTGAAAAGTTTACATTTTGTACTGTTTGCCGAGCAAAATGCTCTGCAAACAGTTGATTTGAAAACTTGGTGAAAAGTTTACATTTTGTACTGTTTGCCGAGCAAAATGCTCTGCAAACAGTTGATTTGAAAACTTGGTGAAAAGTTTACATGCATTTGCCGAGCATAAAGCTCTGCAAATGCATGGTTCAAGTCTTGACAAATTTGAAAATCCAATTTATACTGTTTTCCGAGCAAAGTGCTCTGCAAACAGTTGTTCTAAGACTTGGAAAAAGTTTTGAACAAAATGCACTGTTTGCCGAGCAAATTGCTCTGCAAACAGTTGTCTTTAAACTTGGAAAACTTTTTGAAGTAAAATGGTCTGTTTGCCGAGCAAAGAGCTCTGCAAACAGATGTTTTTAAGACTTGTAAAAATTTTGGAATTCATAAAGGTCTGTTTGCCGAGCTCAAAGCTCTGCAAACAGTTGATTTGAAAACTTGGTGAAAAGTTTACATTTTGTACTGTTTGCCGAGCAAAATGCTCTGCAAACAGTTGATTTGAAAACTTGGTGAAAAGTTTACATGCATTTGCCGAGCATAAAGCTCTGCAAATGCATGGTTCAAGTCTTGACAAATTTGAAAATCCAATTTATACTGTTTTCCGAGCAAAGTGCTCTGCAAACAGTTGTTCTAAGACTTGGAAAAAGTTTGAACAAAATGCACTGTTTGCCGAGCAAATTGCTCTGCAAACAGTTGTCTTTAAACTTGGAAAACTTTTTGAAGTAAAATGGTCTGTTTGCCGAGCAAAGAGCTCTGCAAACAGATGTTTTTAAGACTTGTAAAAATTTTGGAATTCATAAAGGTCTGTTTGCCGAGCTCAAAGCTCTGCAAACAGTTGAATTTAGACTTGAAATCATTTTTGAAAACCAAAAAGCCTTGGATGCCGAGCAAGATGCTCTGCATCAAGTTGTTGAATGGACTTGGTGAAAAACAAATTTTGGTTTGTTAAAACAAGTATTTGCCGAGCTAAAAGCTCTGCAAATGACTCTTTTTGATCCAAAAATTTGTTTGGGAAAAGTATGAACTTGTTTTACCAGAATTTATTGTGATTTGAAGATTATCAAGAACAATCAATGCATTTGCCGAGCCAAATGCTCTGCAAATGGTACATTTCATCAAAAACTCATGTTATTTCCCAGCCCATCATCAAATCATACCCAGAAAACTAAAACTTGAGCAGATTAAGGTAAACAAAATAGATAAACAACAAGTATAGGCCCTAATCATGCAGTTAACATCATCTAAACATGAATCAAATCATCACAAAAATCAGAAAAATCATGGTAGTTTACTATTACATTTTATCAAACAGTTGGCATTCAATATGAAAACAAGAAGATTTACCTTTAAGCTGATGATTTGATCGAATAAACAGATGAAATATATCAGAAAGTCGATCAATAGTATAACCCCACTTTGATTATTATGAATTAGATGAAAAATTTTGATTGATTGATGTGATGAATTGATCGGTTTAGAGAGTAAAATAAAGAAAAAGTTGTTTTGAATTTGAATAGAAATGAGTTTGGCCCGCCCAAATTCTATTTAAAACTCAAATCCGGGTCGCGGGTCAGGGTCAGACTCGCGTGTCAACCCGGATCACTCTTTGATATTGGGCTTAATTCTCATTTTGGGCTCACCAAAAATTTTGGACTGAAATCTTTTTGGGTTTTTTATCAAATAAAAGGACTAAAATAAAATAATAGAAACTTATATAAACAAAAATAAGAGATAAAAAGAGAGAAAAAAATTTAAAAAACTTTTTATCTTTTAACATTTTCTAATTTTGTATTTGGTTTTTCAGATTTTAAAACAAACACACATACAAAGAAACATATAAATTTTTTTTAATGAAATAAAACTAACAATTAACAAATACACAAACAAGAAAAGCAAACAAATATTCACATGCACTTGCACACTCCCCCTCAAATTAAGCATATACCAACATAGTAAATTTACAAACTCCCCCTAAAATCATGCAATCTACCCTTTTTCTCCCCCTCAAACATTGCATGTAATAACAAGTAAAACACATCAATGTTTGAAACAGAAAATGAACATAGAATACATGGCATGAAAACATTTAAGTTTGTAAATCTAGCATTCCCAACTTGGTTTTCAGAAAATTAAACCTGTTTTCATCCAAAGGTTTGGTGAAAAGGTCAGCGAGTTGGTAGTCTGTTGGAACAAAATAGAGTTCGATGTTACCTTTCTCGACATGATCTTTAAGAAAATGGTACCGAACATCTATATGCTTGGTCTTTGTGTGCTGCACCGGGTTGCAAGAAATAGCAATAGCACTTTTTGAGTCACAGTAAATGGGAATTCTGTTGAATTAAAATCCATAATCAGTCAACTGCGTCTTCATCCAAAGAACTTGTGAACAACAGCTTGCTGCAGCAACATATTCAGCTTCTGCAGTAGATGTGGATACACAATTCTGTTTCTTTGAAGACCAACTGACCAATCTATCCCCTAGAAACTGTACACTCCCAGAAGTACTCTTTCGATCAAGCTTACAACCTGCATGGTCAGCATCCGAGTATGCAATTATTTGAAACCCGGTATCCCTTGGATACCAGAGACCAAGGTTCACTGTGCCTTTCAGGTATCGGAAGATCCGTTTAACGGCCTGGAAATGACTTTCCTTGGATTGGCCTGGTACCTGGCACACATGCATGTGGCGAACATAATATCCGGGTGACTTGCAGTCAAGTACATGAGTGATCCTATCATACTGCGATATTTCTTTTTATCAAAAGATTTTCCATTTAAATCAGCATTGATCTTTGTTCGAGCTTTAGTGGGTGTACCAATTGTTTGACAATCCATCATATCAAACTTTTTCAACATGTCAAGAATGTACTTTGTTTGACAAATAAATGTGCCATTTGACAATTGTTTGACTTGAAGACCAAGGAAAAAGTTTAATTCACCCATCATGCTCATTTCAAATTTCTTGATCATTAAAGCTGAAAAATTCTTGCAGTATTTAGGATTAGTAGACCCGAAAATTATGTCGTCAACATAAATCTGGATTAGAATGATGTCACTCCCTTGTCGTTTGATAAACAAAGTAGTGTCAATCGAACCTTTGTTAAAACCAGATTTCACAAGATAAGAGGATAGAGCATCATACCATGCACGAGGGGCTTGTTTCAGACCATATAAAGCCTTATCTAACCTGTAAACATAGTCCGGATGTTTGGAATTCACAAAACCTGCTGGTTGTTCAACATACACTTCTTCTTTGAGAATTCCATTCATGAAGGCAGTTTTGACATACATTTGGTAGACTGTGAAGTTCTTGTAGGCAGCATAGTCAAGAAACATCCGAATAGCCTCAATTCGTGCAACTGGTGCGAGTGTCTCATCGTAATCAATTCCATCTTGTTGGCAATATCCCTTTGCAACCAATCGTGCTTTGTTACGTACAACAACTCCAGTTTCATCCTTTTTGTTCTTGAAGATCCATTTGGTCTTAATTGGCTCCTTGTTCTTGTAAGGATTAGGAACCAATTTCCACACCTCAAGTCGTTCGAACTGATTAAGTTCTTCTTGCATTACTTTTACCCAATCTGGACAACTTAGAGCTTCATTCACTGTCTTTGGTTCAACAATACTCAGAAAATTCATAAACAGACATTCATTCGCGGATGCGGATCTTGTCTGAACTCCAGTTGTTGGATTACCAATGACTTGAGAAATTAGATGAGCTCTTGTCCATTTGGTTGTGTGAGGAATTGGATCAAGTGGATCACCAGATTCTTCAGAATCAATAAAATCAGGAGAATGTTGTTCTGTTAATTGTTCAAACGAAGTGGCAATTAGTTCAACAAAGTCGTCGGGATCATAAACTTCAGGATTGGTTGAAAGATTTGTCACTTGAGAGAAATTATGAGGTTGAGTATGCAACTCTGAAATATCGGTTGGTGGAGGAGAATCAGATGATGAATTAACATCTGATGATTGTGATGGTGGAGACTCATTTGGATCCATCTCTTTTGAATTTGAACTGGATGGTTCATTTGTATTTACTTCAGATTCAGGAACTTTCTTCGGAACTTGGAAAAATTCTTCAAACAAGATATCCAAATCTTGTATTGTTGGAGTAGAGAATGATGATTTGACATTTGAAGCAGTCTTTGTTGCGAAAGCTTGTGGACTTTGAAGTTCGGGTCTTGAACTGTGTTGTTCAAGAACCATTCCCGAGAGTTCATCAAATCTAACATTCATACTCTCTTCGATTCTCTTGGTTCTTCGGTTATATACTCGAAAAGCAATGGATTCTCTTGAATAACCGATGAAATATGCCTCATCTCCTTTTGGTTCAAATTTGCCCAGATTATCTCGATCATTGAGAACATAACATACACATCCAAAAATGTGCAAGAAGTTCACATTGGGCTTTCTATTTTATCACCTCATATTTGCCCAGTTTTTATACCTACCTTATTTTTTTGTTTTGTGTTTTGTGATTGGTAAGGGTTGGTAAAGAAAAATCAATGCTGAATCCGAAGAAGAGGTGAGTTTCTTTTTAATTTAATTTAATTATGTTATATTCTACCCAGTTTTTATATCTATTTTTTGTTCTGTGATTACAAGGGTTCGCAAAGGGAAATCAATGGTGAATCGTCCAAACAAAA
>CM067169.1:156460616-156495249 GCA_034093135.1 Erigeron breviscapus | reverse complement strand
ATATCAAACTTTTTCAACATGTCAAGAATGTACTTTGTTTGACAAATAAATGAGCCATTTGACAATTGTTTGACAATCCATCATATCAAACTTTTTCAACATGTCAAGAATGTACTTTGTTTGACAAATAAATGTGCCATTTGACAATTGTTTGACAATCCATCATATCAAACTTTTTCAACATGTCAAGAATGTACTTTGTTTGACAAATAAATGTGCCATTTGACAATTGTTTGACAATCCATCATATCAAACTTTTTCAACATGTCAAGAATGTACTTTGTTTGACAAATAAATGTGCCATTTGACAATTGTTTGACAATCCATCATATCAAACTTTTTCAACATGTCAAGAATGTACTTTGTTTGACAAATAAATGTGCCATTTGACAATTGTTTGACAATCCATCATATCAAACTTTTTCAACATGTCAAGAATGTACTTTGTTTGACAAATAAATGTGCCATTTGACAATTGTTTGACAATCCATCATATCAAACTTTTTCAACATGTCAAGAATGTACTTTGTTTGACAAATAAATGTTCCATTTGACAATTGTTTGACAATCCATCATATCAAACTTTTTCAACATGTCAAGAATGTACTTTGTTTGACAAATAAATGTTCCATTTGACAATTGTTTGACAATCCATCATATCAAACTTTTTCAACATGTCAAGAATGTACTTTGTTTGACAAATAAATGTGCCATTTGACAATTGTTTGACAATCCATCATATCAAACTTTTTCAACATGTCAAGAATGTACTTTGTTTGACAAATAAATGTGCCATTTGACAATTGTTTGACAATCCATCATATCAAACTTTTTCAACATGTCAAGAATGTACTTTGTTTGACAAATAAATGTGCCATTTGACAATTGTTTGACAATCCATCATATCAAACTTTTTCAACATGTCAAGAATGTACTTTGTTTGACAAATAAATGTGCCATTTGACAATTGTTTGACAATCCATCATATCAAACTTTTTCAACATGTCAAGAATGTACTTTGTTTGACAAATAAATGTGCCATTTGACAATTGTTTGACAATCCATCATATCAAACTTTTTCAACATGTCAAGAATGTACTTTGTTTGACAAATAAATGTGCCATTTGACAATTGTTTGACAATCCATCATATCAAACTTTTTCAACATGTCAAGAATGTACTTTGTTTGACAAATAAATGTGCCATTTGACAATTGTTTGACAATCCATCATATCAAACTTTTTCAACATGTCAAGAATGTACTTTGTTTGACAAATAAATGTGCCATTTGACAATTGTTTGACTTGAAGACCAAGGAAAAAGTTTAATTCACCCATCATGCTCATTTCAAATTTCTTGATCATTAAAGCTGAAAAATTCTTGCAGTATTTAGGATTTGTAGACCCGAAAATTATGTCGTCAACATAAATCTGGATTAGAATGATGTCACTCCCTTGTCGTTTGATAAACAAAGTAGTGTCAATCGAACCTTTGTTAAAACCAGATTTCACAAGATAAGAGGATAGAGCATCATACCATGCACGAGGGGCTTGTTTCAGACCATATAAAGCCTTATCTAACCTGTAAACATAGTCCGGATGTTTGGAATTCACAAAACCTTCTGGTTGTTCAACATACACTTCTTCTTTGAGAATTCCATTCAAGAAGGCAGTTTTGACATCCATTTGGTAGACTGTGAAGTTCTTGTAGGCAGCATAGGCAAGAAACATCCGAATAGCCTCAATTCGTGCAACTGGTGCGAATGTCTCATCGTAATCAATTCCATCTTGTTGGCAATATCCCTTTGCAACCAATCGTGCTTTGTTACGTACAACAACTCCAGTTTCATCCTTTTTGTTCTTGAAGATCCATTTGGTCTTAATTGGCTCCTTGTTCTTGTAAGGATTGGGAACCAATTTCCACACCTCAAGTCGTTCGAACTGATTAAGTTCTTCTTGCATTGCTTTCACCCAATCTGGACAACTTAGAGCTTCATTCACTGTCTTTGGTTCAACAATACTCAGAAAATTCACAAACAGACATTCATTCGCGGATGCGGATCTTGTCTGAACTCCAGTTGTTGGATTACCAATGACTTGAGAAATTGGATGAGCTCTTGTCCATTTGGTTGTGTGAGGAATTGGATCAAGTGGATCACCAGATTCTTCAGAATCAATAAAATCAGGAGAATGTTGTTCTGTTAATTGTTCAAACGAAGTAGCAATTGGTTCAACAAAGTCGTCATGATCATAAACTTCAGGATTGGTTGAAAGATTTGTCACTTGAGAGAAATTATGAGGTTGAGTATGCAACTCTGAAATATCGGTTGGTGGAGGAGAATCAGATGATGAATTAACATCTGATGATTGTGATGGTGGAGACTCATTTGGATCCATCTCTTTTGAATTTGAACTGGATGGTTCATTTGTATTTACTTCAGATTCAGGAACTTTCTTCGGAACTTGGAAAAATTCTTCAAACAAGATATCCAAATCTTGTGTTGTTGGAGTAGAGAATGATGATTTGACATTTGAAGCAGTCTTTGTTGCGGAAGCTTGTGGACTTTGAAGTTCGGGTCTTGAACTGTGTTGTTCAAGAACCATTCCGAGAGTTCATCAAATCTAACATTCATACTCTCTTCGATTCTCTTGGTTCTTCGGTTATATACTCGAAAAGCAATGGATTCTCTTGAATAACCGATGAAATATGCCTCATCGCCTTTTGGTTCAAATTTGCCCAGATTATCTCGATCATTGAGAACATAACATACACATCCAAAAATGTGCAAGAAGTTCACATTGGGCTTTCGTTTGTTTATCACCTCATAAGGAGTTTTATCAAACCTCTTGTTAATGATTGATCTATTTTGAGTGAAACAAGCAGTAGCAACAGCTTCAGCCCATAGATTCGGAGGCAACTTAGAATAAGCAAGCATTGTTCTAGCTGCTTCAACAAGAGTTCGATTTCGACGTTCAACTACTCCATTCTGTTGAGGTGTCCTGACAGCGGAAAATTGATGAGTAATACCCATGGACTTGAAGAAAGAATCAATTGTTGAATTCTTGAATTCAGTGCCATTGTCTGAGCGAACAATTCTAACTGATGATTTAAGATTTACTTGGGTCTTCTTTATGAAATCAACAATTGCATTCGGAGTATCACTCTTTGCATGAAGAAAGAATACCCAAGTGTAACGAGAATAATCATCGACAATCACAAGAATGTATCGCTTGCCATGGATACTTTGAACTTTCATTGGGCCACACAAATCCATATGTATAAGGTGCAAAGGACCTTCAGTACTCAGATACTTCTTTGGTTTGTGTGAAGCTTTCTTCATCTTACCAATTGCACAAGCTGGACAAACATGTTCACTTTCATACTTGTAATCCGGAAGTCCTTCAACAAGTTGTTTATCCACGAGAGCATTGATTGTTTGAAAATTAAGATGAGAAAGACGGCGATGCCATAACCAAGAATTTTGTGCAGTTGCTTTAGAAAGAAGACAAATCTCTGAAGAGTTAGATGGAATGTTGTTGAGATCAATAGTGAACAAATTATTGTCTCTTGTTCCAGTAAGAATATCCACACCATCTTCAGTCTGCACTTTGCATTCATATCTCCTGAATAATACTTGAAGATCATTGTCACAAAATTGTCCAACACTAAAAAGATTGTGTCCTAGGCCTTCAACATAAGAAACTCTCTTGATAGTGACACCATTTTTAACAATGTCTCCATAACCGAGAATAGGAGCGATATGATCATTTCCGAATCTGACGGTTCCCATGAACTTCTCGACAAAGTTTGTAAGAATGGACTTGTTTCCAGTCATATGACGAGAACATCCCGAGTCAACATACCATACACAAATGAGAAATTCCTGCAAGGACAAGGAATATGATTTAGGTACCCATGTAGATTGGGTCCTTGCAGGTTAGAGGGATAACATGCAAGTATACATAAAAATAAACATCAAGCAAAATAACACACAAACAAACTTTTTATTCAAATCACAAACAAAACACACATAATCGTTCAAAGCACAGATACGAATTACAAACAATGAAAATTCAAGGTTTATACACAAGTTTTGGTACAAGCAGGACTATTCCTAGATATATTGGCACTATTTTGAGAATTTGATCTACGGACAATCCACACTTGTTTCACATTTGTTGTATTCCCATCAAGCTTGACTTTACTAGAAGCATGCAAAAATCTATCCTTAGGAATCCATCTACTGCTACTAGTTAAGCACAAGTCACCTGAAACACGAACAGTCTTCTTGTTAGCAAACAATTTGTTATTTTCGGACTTAACAGGTTTCTTCTTGATGGTTTCTGTGGTCTTGTTTACTTTCTTTATATTATTAGGTGACAACCAACCATATTGATCTTTGTACTTAGTCATTCCAGAAACAGTATCTCTAACCCTTTGTAAAGTGCACTTAGGATTCTTCTGAGAATACCTAGGAAAACTAGAATACCTAACCTGCTGAGGTTGTTTGTTACCTAATGAGAAAGTTTCATTCTTAACAATCTTTGGACCACTTCTTGTTTTGACTTCTTTTTGGGACTGAGGTTCAGATTTAACCTTGTATTTCCTAGAAGTCTTTGAATTCTTAGATACTTTGGGTTCTTTGTTTGGTTTTGGTTTCGAATCTGTCTTAGGTGATTGATTGAACTTTGGTTTTGAAACATTCTTTGGTGATGGTTTGGTCTTTGGTTTTGAATCAGTCTTGTGTGATGGGTTGGTCTTTGATTTTGAATCATTCTTGAATGATGGGTTGGTCTTTGATTGTCGGGTGGTCTTTGGTCTTTGGAACTTCTCGACAAAGTTTGTAAGAATGGACTTGTTTCCAGTCATATGACGAGAACATCCCGAGTCAACATACCATACACAAATGAGAAATTCCTGCAAGGACAAGGAATATGATTTAGGTACCCATGTAGATTGGGTCCTTGCAGGTTAGAGGGATAACATGCAAGTATACATAAAAATAAACATCAAGCAAAATAACACACAAACAAACTTTTTATTCAAATCACAAACAAAACACACATAATCGTTCAAAGCACAGATACGAATTACAAACAATGAAAATTCAAGGTTTATACACAAGTTTTGGTACAAGCAGGACTATTCCTAGATATATTGGCACTATTTTGAGAATTTGATCTACGGACAATCCACACTTGTTTCACATTTGTTGTATTCCCATCAAGCTTGACTTTACTAGAAGCATGCAAAAATCTATCCTTAGGAATCCATCTACTGCTACTAGTTAAGCACAAGTCACCTGAAACACGAACAGTCTTCTTGTTAGCAAACAATTTGTTATTTTCGGACTTAACAGGTTTCTTCTTGATGGTTTCTGTGGTCTTGTTTACTTTCTTTATATTATTAGGTGACAACCAACCATATTGATCTTTGTACTTAGTCATTCCAGAAACAGTATCTCTAACCCTTTGTAAAGTGCACTTAGGATTCTTCTGAGAATACCTAGGAAAACTAGAATACCTAACCTGCTGAGGTTGTTTGTTACCTAATGAGAAAGTTTCATTCTTAACAATCTTTGGACCACTTCTTGTTTTGACTTCTTTTTGGGACTGAGGTTCAGATTTAACCTTGTATTTCCTAGAAGTCTTTGAATTCTTAGATACTTTGGGTTCTTTGTTTGGTTTTGGTTTCGAATCTGTCTTAGGTGATTGATTGAACTTTGGTTTTGAATCAGTCTTGTGTGATGGGTTGGTCTTTGATTGTTGGGTGGTCTTTGGTCTTTGGAACTTATCGAATGGGGAAGGTTGTGAAGAGTGTGACTTTGGAATCTTCTTTAGAAAATCATCAGCCTCAAAATCACTATCATTCGGTCTCACAAACTGGTCAGTCATCCCACATCTCAAATAAGATTCCTTATATAATGATGGGACTTCTTCTTGTGCTTTGAGCAAATGATTTGGATTGACATAACCTAACCCTGAAGTGAATATTGTTTCCGAATTTCTTGGCCTATTCAAAAAGATTTGTTGATATGAACGATTAATCTTATACAACTTGTCTTGATAAGACTTGATTTCAGCTTTAAGCTCATCATTTTCTTTATCAAGTTTTTGTTTAAGAGAATCTTTTATACAACATTCATATTTTAGGTCAGAAATTTTATCTTCATATTCCTTCAAATCAGGGATTGATTCTTTCAGTTTCACATTCAAAGACTCAATGTCCTCAGCCAAAGCATTTGCTCGAAACATCTCATTGGTCTTTTCAACTTGAAGTTGTCTGACGGTTTTGCTCAGTTCAAGAACTTTGGTGTCAAGTTCTTGTTTTTCAAGTAGCAATTTGGAGTTCGGAGTAAAAGTGACTGCTGCTTTTTCAGATTTCAAATTTTCAAAATCCTTTTTAAGTAAATCAAATTTTGTTTGAAATTCTTTTTCTTTGTCTTCCAAAATTTGCTTTACTTTTAAATTCTCTTCAGTCAACTTTACCCCGTCTCTCATTGCCTTTTCACTTTCATCCATATAGAATTTTAACACAGATTTGGGAAGTGTTATTACCTGATCATCCTCTGAAGAACTTTCCTCAACATCATCCAACTCCTTTGATTTCTTTATCTTCGTCATAAAGCACACATTTGCTGCAAGTTCGTCTGTCTCCTCATCAGAAAGATGCAACCACTTGTCATCCTCAGCGAGAAGAGCAATTCCACTTTCCTCTTGTCTTGCTAGCAAAAGTTTGTACTTATAGTACTCGGAGTTCTTTTGTCGAGGTTTAGTGCAATTGATGGCAAAGTGTCCAGGAAGACCACAGTTGTAACATTTCTTGTCTTCGTTTCTCTTATCCATGACCTTCTTTTCAAACTTCTTCTGATTGTCATACTTCTTCTCACCACCAACAAAATCTTTCTTCTGATCAAACTTAGGAGCATTCGCATTTTTAGCATACGAAGAGACTGATGAAGTCCTAAGCTGATTATTTGTTGGTTTCTTCTTGAAGAATTTCTTCTTGAAAGCCTTTGTGAAATAAGCGAGTTCTTTGTACATCTCTTTTTGTTTCTCATCCAGATCAGAATCACTCATTTCACTTGAATCAGAATCAGTGTCATACTCAACAAAGCTTTGTCTTGACACTTTTGAAGTCTTCTTCTCAGCTACCAAGGCTAATGGATCGGAATGAGAACTTTCTTCTTTCTTCTTTTGGATCCTCTGAACATCCTCAACATTCAGCTTCAGCTTTTCATACAAGGTGTGGATTGTGAGTTTCCCAAAGTCTGATTGTTGGTTGAGTTGAGTTCCATACACTTGCCATTCCTCTTCCAGATTTTTGATGAATTTGATGTTCAGTTCCATATTGGTTCTTTTCACATCATTCTTTCTAAGCTCATTGATGACATTACAGAATCTGATGTATACTTCGTTCAATGGTTCACCCTTCTGTTGCTTGAAAGTTTCATACATGTTCAGAACAGTCGACAATCTTATGGTGTTTGACACATCAGATCCTTCCATCTGCTTCTCCACTTCATCCCATATGTCTTTTCCTGTTTCATAGGAGTCCACATTGCAGTAAATGTCATCAGGTAGTGCTTGGTAAAGATAAGCAATTGACATTTGATCAGCTTCAACTCTATTTTTCTGATCTGTATTCCAACTCTCTTCAGGTAAAGCTTCTCCATTAACAGGGTTCTTTGGAATTTCAGGACCATCTTTGTATGATTTCCTCAGAAGTTTTCCATTCTTCTGTCTGTCTATCCAGTTCAGAAACCTTTTCTTCCATTGAGGATAAGAACCTCTAAACAAGACAGGAGGTCTTCCTTCAGAACCAAGTGCTAAAGCTTCCCTTGAAGCCATTTCAAATAAATTCCAAAAAGGATTGAAATTTTTTCTATTTTAACTAGATGCAGAGCTCAGACCTCTGCAAATAGAACAAAGAAAAAAAAAAAAAAAAAAAAAAAAAAAAAAAAAAAAAAAAAAAAAAAAAAAAAAAAAAAAAAAAAAAAAAAAAAAAAAAAAAAAAAAAAAAAAAAAAAAAAAAAAAAAAAAAAAAAAAAAAAAAAAAAAAAAAAAAAAAAAAAAAAAAAAAAAAAAAAAAAAAAAAAAAAAAAAAAAAAAAAAAAAAAAAAAAAAAAAAAAAAAAAAAAAAAAAAAAAAAAAAAAAAAAAAAAAAAAAAAAAAAAAAAAAAAAAAAAAAAAAAAAAAAAAAAAAAAAAAAAAAAAAAAAAAAAAAAAAAAAAAAAAAAAAAAAAAAAAAAAAAAAAAAAAAAAAAAAAAAAAAAAAAAAAAAAAAAAAAAAAAAAAAAAAAAAAAAAAAAAAAAAAAAAAAAAAAAAAAAAAAAAAAAAAAAAAAAAAAAAAAAAAAAAAAAAAAAAAAAAAAAAAAAAAAAAAAAAAAAAAAAAAAAAAAAAAAAAAAAAAAAAAAAAAAAAAAAAAAAAAAAAAAAAAAAAAAAAAAAAAAAAAAAAAAAAAAAAAAAAAAAAAAAAAAAAAAAAAAAAAAAAAAAAAAAAAAAAAAAAAAAAAAAAAAAAAAAAAAAAAAAAAAAAAAAAAAAAAAAAAAAAAAAAAAAAAAAAAAAAAAAAAAAAAAAAAAAAAAAAAAAAAAAAAAAAAAAAAAAAAAAAAAAAAAAAAAAAAAAAAAAAAAAAAAAAAAAAAAAAAAAAAAAAAAAAAAAAAAAAAAAAAAAAAAAAAAAAAAAAAAAAAAAAAAAAAAAAAAAAAAAAAAAAAAAAAAAAAAAAAAAAAAAAAAAAAAAAAAAAAAAAAAAAAAAAAAAAAAAAAAAAAAAAAAAAAAAAAAAAAAAAAAAAAAAAAAAAAAAAAAAAAAAAAAAAAAAAAAAAAAAAAAAAAAAAAAAAAAAAAAAAAAAAAAAAAAAAAAAAAAAAAAAAAAAAAAAAAAAAAAAAAAAAAAAAAAAAAAAAAAAAAAAAAAAAAAAAAAAAAAAAAAAAAAAAAAAAAAAAAAAAAAAAAAAAAAAAAAAAAAAAAAAAAAAAAAAAAAAAAAAAAAAAAAAAAAAAAAAAAAAAAAAAAAAAAAAAAAAAAAAAAAAAAAAAAAAAAAAAAAAAAAAAAAAAAAAAAAAAAAAAAAAAAAAAAAAAAAAAAAAAAAAAAAAAAAAAAAAAAAAAAAAAAAAAAAAAAAAAAAAAAAAAAAAAAAAAAAAAAAAAAAAAAAAAAAAAAAAAAAAAAAAAAAAAAAAAAAAAAAAAAAAAAAAAAAAAAAAAAAAAAAAAAAAAAAAAAAAAAAAAAAAAAAAAAAAAAAAAAAAAAAAAAAAAAAAAAAAAAAAAAAAAAAAAAAAAAAAAAAAAAAAAAAAAAAAAAAAAAAAAAAAAAAAAAAAAAAAAAAAAAAAAAAAAAAAAAAAAAAAAAAAAAAAAAAAAAAAAAAAAAAAAAAAAAAAAAAAAAAAAAAAAAAAAAAAAAAAAAAAAAAAAAAAAAAAAAAAAAAAAAAAAAAAAAAAAAAAAAAAAAAAAAAAAAAAAAAAAAAAAAAAAAAAAAAAAAAAAAAAAAAAAAAAAAAAAAAAAAAAAAAAAAAAAAAAAAAAAAAAAAAAAAAAAAAAAAAAAAAAAAAAAAAAAAAAAAAAAAAAAAAAAAAAAAAAAAAAAAAAAAAAAAAAAAAAAAAAAAAAAAAAAAAAAAAAAAAAAAAAAAAAAAAAAAAAAAAAAAAAAAAAAAAAAAAAAAAAAAAAAAAAAAAAAAAAAAAAAAAAAAAAAAAAAAAAAAAAAAAAAAAAAAAAAAAAAAAAAAAAAAAAAAAAAAAAAAAAAAAAAAAAAAAAAAAAAAAAAAAAAAAAAAAAAAAAAAAAAAAAAAAAAAAAAAAAAAAAAAAAAAAAAAAAAAAAAAAAAAAAAAAAAAAAAAAAAAAAAAAAAAAAAAAAAAAAAAAAAAAAAAAAAAAAAAAAAAAAATTTCAACTAAATTCCAAAAAGGATTGAAATTTTCTAAACTAAGTGCCGAGCTTAATCCTCTGCAAATAGTGTAAGTAGCCAAGTCACAACCCAAGTACACTGATCAACAACCAATTTCAACTGAATGCCGAGCTTAAATCTCTGCAAATAGTGTAAGTAGCCAAGTCACAACCCAAGTACACTGATCAACAACCAATTTCAACTGAATGCCGAGCTTAAATCTCTGCAAATAGTACAACTAATAAAATCACTTGGTCGAAGAATCAAATTCAACTATTTGCCGAGCAAATAACTCTGCAAATAGCACAAATAGAACTTGTACTTAGTCGCACCAACCAAAAACACTTGTTTGCCGAGCTTAAACCTCTGCAAATAATACAAGTAATAAAATCACTTGGTCGAAGAATCAAATTCAACTATTTGCCGAGCAAAAAGCTCTGCAAATAGAACAAGTAGCACCAATACTTAATCAAATTTTCCTGAAAAATTTTGATTTGAGAATTTCAAAAACAACTTAATGCCGAGCTTAAATCTCTGCAAATAGTACAACTAATAAAATCACTTGGTCGAAGAATCAAATTCAACTATTTGCCGAGCAAATAACTCTGCAAATAGAACAAGTAAGAGCAAGTCTTAGCCAACGATCTCTGCAAACACTAGTAATCACTAGGCGACAAAATAGACGGTTACTGGTCGTCTTCTTCGTTCAGCCAAACCCTCAAATGCAGAGCAGACTGTAAATCTTCAATTTCTCCTTCATTTTTGCGAATTAAAGCTCGTATTTTATATCAAAATGATCAGAAAAACAATGCGCACAAATCCTTGAACAAATTAGATGCTAATTTCAACTAGAATTCAAACCCACGCGAACATGCGATTTGCCGAGCTCGAGCAAAAACAACTCAAATGATGAAATTAACTTTTCTGAATTTGATGTTCAGTTCCATATTGGTTCTTTTCACATCATTCTTTCTAAGCTCATTGATGACATTACAGAATCTGATGTATACTTCGTTCAATGGTTCACCCTTCTGTTGCTTGAAAGTTTCATACATGTTCAGAACAGTCGACAATCTTATGGTGTTTGACACATCAGATCCTTCCATCTGCTTCTCCACTTCATCCCATATGTCTTTTCCTGTTTCATAGGAGTCCACATTGCAGTAAATGTCATCAGGTAGTGCTTGGTAAAGATAAGCAATTGACATTTGATCAGCTTCAACTCTATTTTTCTGATCTGTATTCCAACTCTCTTCAGGTAAAGCTTCTCCATTAACAGGGTTCTTTGGAATTTCAGGACCATCTTTGTATGATTTCCTCAGAAGTTTTCCATTCTTCTGTCTGTCTATCCAGTTCAGAAACCTTTTCTTCCATTGAGGATAAGAACCTCTAAACAAGACAGGAGGTCTTCCTTCAGAACCAAGTGCTAAAGCTTCCCTTGAAGCCATTTCAAATAAATTCCAAAAAGGATTGAAATTTTTCTATTTTAACTAGATGCAGAGCTCAGACCTCTGCAAATAGTGTAAGTAGCCAAGTCACAACCCAAGTACACTGATCAACAACCAATTTCAACTGAATGCCGAGCTTAAATCTCTGCAAATAGTACAACTAATAAAATCACTTGGTCGAAGAATCAAATTCAACTATTTGCCGAGCAAATAACTCTGCAAATAGTACAACTAATAAAATCACTTGGTCGAAGAATCAAATTCAACTATTTGCCGAGCAAATAACTCTGCAAATAGCACAAATAGAATTTCTACTCAAAAATTCTTGCAGTATTTAGGGTTAGTTGACCCGAAAATTATGTCTTCAACATAAATCTAGATTAGAATAATGTCACTCCCTTGTCATTTGATAAACAAGGTAGTGTCAATCGAACCTTTGCTAAAACTAGATTTCACAAGATAAGAAGATAGAGCATCATACCATGCACGAGGCGCTTGTTTCAGACCATATAACGCCTTATCGAACCTGTAAACATAGTCCGGATGTTTAGAATTCACAAAACCTTATGGTTGTTCTACGTACACTTCTTCTTTGAGAATCCCATTCAAGAAGGCAGTTTTAACATCCATGTGGTAGACTGTGAAGTTCTTGTAGGCAGCATAGTCAAGAAACATCCGAATAGCCTCAATTCGTGCAACTGGTGCGAATGTCTCATCGTAGTCAATTCCATCTTGTTGGCAATATCCCTTTGCAACCAATCGTGCTTTGTTGCGTACAACAACTCCAGTTTCATCCTTTTTATTCTTGAAGATCCATTTGGTTTTAATTGGCTCCTTATTCTTGTAAGGATTGGGAACCAATTTCCACACCTCAAGATGTTCGAACTGATTAAGTTCTTCTTGCATTGCTTTCACCCAATCTGGACAACTTAGAGCTTCATTCACCGTC
Source organism: Erigeron breviscapus (assembly GCA_034093135.1). NCBI lineage: Eukaryota > Viridiplantae > Streptophyta > Magnoliopsida > Asterales > Asteraceae > Erigeron > Erigeron breviscapus. Next base: position 156,482,960 of record CM067169.1, on the reverse strand, counting down.
TTTGGTTCAACAATGCTCAGAAAATTCACAAACAGACATTCATTCGCAGATGCGGATCTTGTCTGAACTTCAGTTGTTGGATTTCCAATGACTTGAGAAATTGGATGAGCTCTTGTCCATTTGGATGTGTGAGGAATTGGATCAAGTGGATCACCAGATTCTTCAGAATCAATAAAATCTGGAGAATGTTGCTCTGTCAATTGTTCAAATGAAGTCGTCTGTATCATAATCTTTAGGATTGGTTGTCGGGCTTGTCACTTGAGAGATATTAAGAGGTTGTGTATGCAACTTTGAAGTATCGGTAGGTGGAGGAATGATGATTTCCACCATTGTTACTCAATTAAGCTCAAGTTTATATATAACATTTTTCTCCTTAACTAGGTTGTCTAAAACATATAGGGTTCTCCATAGCATAGGCATAGCTTGAGGATATGCTAATTTTGAAAATTTAAAGAACTGTTCATACATTTTAGGAAAGGGGAATGATAGTTATAGGTTTTCGAAGGGAAATCCTGGAAAACAGATCCATAAAACCGATTGCATGTCAGAAGTAAGAGTAGGATCAAAAGCCCTAAACTCAGTACCTTTAGGAAAATAATCTTTGATCCTATCAATATCACTATCAACAAACGAACACTTACTAGGGTTTTTAGCGATATAAGTAGGAGTAAAGCCTTCGCTCACTTTGATTGAAGAACGGGAAGAAGATATTCGAGGCATAATTTAATAAACGAAAGTAAAACAAAGAAAAATCTGAAAGATTGAAGAAAAAGAGAAACTAACCTTTAGGGTTTGGAGAGATGTTGGCTCGAGATAAAAACTAAAAAAAGAAAAACTGTCGATATATGTGGATAGTGGGAAATAAATGTGGGTAGTTGTAAAAGTCCCATCAATGCAAAATTCACCCCTTGACTTTCCGTTGACTGCTAAAAATTGACTGTAAATAACAAAACTTATATTTATTTACAATGAAATATAAGTTTTGGGGACAATTGTTTGGGGTAGAATTTCCCCTGCTAGGATCCTGATAAGAATTTACACTTTAGTCCTTCTATGATAAATACTTAACAATACGTTGTCTTAAAGGATCCTTAGTTCCTGTTAATTTATTAGTTCTGATTGTGTTATGTTATTATCTCGATATAACAGGATCTTGATATCTTCAGGATCCGTGATTTCACTAATAAATATATGTCTAGTACAGTAGATATTATGTGCAGGATTGAAGTACAAACGTGTTACAAGAAGAAAACGTGTTTCAACGGATAGTTTACCACTTCAACCACAAGAATCGGGATTGATAACAGTTTTACCACGTGAAGAATAATGCTCAACGGTCATCTATGCCATTTCTTCAGCGTAAAGAGCAAGTCCATGAAGTTCCCAGATATTTCGGAGATACAGTTTAACGTCTAGCTCTATAAATAGGAAAGGATGTCGTTCAGAAGAGGAGAGATCACACACACATACGTTCCACACACAACAACAATTTAGTTTACTAGCTATTATTAGTTTTCATATTCAATCATTCGTTCATTTCATTGTAATCATTCTAAAACAACAATAATAATAAAAGAACAGCAGGTAGGATCGATTGAATCCTCCCGGGTTTTTTTACCTAAGATCTCTTAATTGGATCAAGGGTTTTTCCTCGTCAACAAAATTCTGGTGTCGTTGTGCTTTTCGTTTTTTCTTTAAGATCCTAGCTTTAATTTCCAGTGCTTTACTTTTATCTTCAACGGTTTTCTTAATTACTCAAAGTATTTCTGTCTCAAAGGCTTTCATAAAACTCTTTTTGATAAAAACTCTTAGTTTTAGTCATTATATTTAAGAAAATTTACTTTTAATTGAAGATCCTAAAACACCAAACCCCACTTACAAATCTTCGGTACTTGAGTTGTCTAAAATCCTTCCTAAAATTATCTTAGGTAATTTTTGACCGAAACAGCAGGGTTGACCTCTGGAATTGGATTACAAAATCCAGGAACACTAGAGATCATATCTTTAAGCCTCTGAAACTCCCTTGCGATATATCTGTTTGGTCCTTGACCCTGCGATGGATTAGTAAAACCAAATGAACTAGTAAAATTATTAGAATTATGTAATCCTGTACCCATGGTCGCGGATGTCCCAGCAGCCTGAGTATTTTGCGAAATATTGCTCCCAAAATTCGGAGTCGCAGTTGGGAATGACGTGCTTTGTGGTGCAGATCCAGGGGCTGCAGATGCTCCTGGAATCGAAAATAGATTTCTTGGAGTGAATGATGGTCCATTCTCTGAAATTCTGGACTCCAAGATCTTAAATTGAGCCTGATTAAATTCCTGATTTGTTTTGATCGTATCATTGATATTCTGCAAAATAGTAAATAGGTCAGGTATTTCATCAGAATTAATATTTCGAGCAACATCTCTAGATCCAATATTAAATGGGTCTGGATAGCCCTCAGAATTATAAAAGCTCGATTGTTCCGCTCGGCCAGATCCAGTGTTCAATTGAGACGGATTTCCCGCCGGAACGTCTCCAGCAGCATTGAAGTCATTGGCCCGATCTGCAGGTTCTTTATCTCTGTTTTGATTCGGGATTCGTGTCGTGTTATTTCTGTTCCTTCGATACGAATTATTTCCTGCAGAATGACCCATCATAGAAGAAGAAACAGCAGGAGCAGTTTGTGAAGAGTTAGTTGGTTGAGTCGACATTTTTGGAATTAATTTCGGAAAATTGGTTTTCTTTGATAAAAAATTGAAAATTCTTTAATCGATTGAAAGCACCTTTTGCCCCACGGTGGGCGCCAAATTGTTTTGGTCAAAAATTACCCAAGATAATCTACCTTGAAGACTTAGATTAATTATGTAACCAAACTTTTGTTCGTGAGGTTAAGGGCTTGTAAAATATGTTGAGTTTCAAAGATGCGTATGGAAATAAAGATTTACTTAAGAAAGATGTCGACTTAACAAGGATTGAAATAACTAAGATAAATGTAAATAAAGAACTATGATGAATCGAAATAATGCAATGAACAGTAAATAATGTTAACTACGATTAAGATTTAATAATTAACAAAATAAAGTAAAGGTAAGGAATAAGAACACTGAGATTTGTTATCGAGGAAAAGCCCTTAATCCTTTATGGATCGCCGGCATAAAAACCCCGGGAGGAAGCAATCGTCCCTGCCTTTGTTCTCTTATTAATGGTTGTTAAAAATGATTACAATGGTGGAATTCGGTTGATCGATATTGCTAAGTGTGAAAATAGAGATGAGAATATCGAGAGCAGTGTGTGTGAGTACAAGTGTGTAGCGAGTGAGTAAAAAGATGTCCTAGATCGATCAACTTTATTCGTTTATATAGACCTAGGATCTAACTAACTATGCGAGTTTATAGGGATCTTCCAGGTCTTCAGTAATTGAACATTGGAGAGTATCTTGCTTAGTCAAATGAACGTTGAAGCTATTCTCCTCATGCTGAAATTAACTTGAAGTCCGATTATGTTGGGAGACTGGATCTTCTTTGCGTGTTGATGATTAATCCCATGTGTGAGTTCCTTTTTGCACCGTTAGAGATATTTATCTTGACTTCATATCGAATATTCTGGAATCTGCATGCTTAACTCATGTGGAAATGATAATAACAATTGAAACATAACGTTAGCAAAATATTAATAAGTTATCAGAATATTTGTCTATGTCAAGATCCTGATACGTCAAGATCTTGGACTCTCAAGATATTGGTACTTGAAATTTCACCCATAACAATTGTCCCCAAAGTTATTTTAATAAAAACTTTTTTGTTGAAATAACTTTGAATCTTCTAGATGAAGTTTTGACCGGAGTCAACCAGTTAATCTTGAAACCACATTAAAGATAAGACGCGTAGAACTCGGATAGCCAAGAGTTTTGATTTGATAGGTAACAACTTGACGGTTCATTTCCTATCTTTTACCCCTCTATATAAGCCAACAGTTTTACACTATGAAAATCACAAATAGTTTTTTCTTCTATATATTTTTCATTATGTCTTCTCTGAAATCTTTGGGAGAATTTCTTCAAGAGGTATGCTTTTTTAAAAATCTTCGCTAAAGTTGATTTCTTATTATTTCTAACTTATCTTCGTATTATATTTCAGTCTCTTACTGAACTGGAGAAGCAACAAATTGCTAAATGTAAGTGTAATCTAGAAGGGGGTGAATAGATTATACCAAATTTTGACTTCTTTTTGTAAAATTATTCAAAGTTTTGATGCTTGGTTTGTGCAAGGATGAATACTATGTCAATAATCAATCAAATACAAATGAATATAAGAGATAGAGTTAGAAAGAAATCACCAAACACTTGAACACCGTGATTTATAGTGGTTGGGGCGAATGTTAACGAATTCGCCTTAATCCACTCCTCGATTCACCAATCGAGAGTTGTAGCACTATGATCTCCAAACCCGGTGGAGAGTCCGATCTTACACTCTTGACACTTCAAGAAAATCAAATCCTAACCACTAGGATGCAATAATTCTCACACATCAAGAGTTACCCAAATCTCTAACCACTAGAGATTTTACACCAACTTGTTCTTGACACTTCAAGAACACAAATGAAATTCCAATCACTAGAATTTCCACACAATACTTCACTCTCACTAGAATGAAGTTTACAATGATTTGTAGTCAAGATTATCTCACTAATAAGCTCACCACACAATTCACTCTTGCTAGTATATCAAATTTGAATATATGATTGATTTGATATTGAAAGTAGAATCACAGGAACTTGGTATGAAAGAGGTGAGTCTTCAAATGACACCAAGGATGGATTATATAGAGAAGTAAGAGAAAGACCCGTTTGAATTCGCGAATGCTTTACCATCCTCCTCTACCATCCGTCGATCTACTTTCTGCAACACCACCTTGCTGTTGACAAAAAGTAACAATCTGTTCAAGCCATGTCTAACTCACTTTCAGACTTCATTCCCTTACCATAATAGTATAGAAACAAGGATTGAAAAAGGTAGGAAGATGCTTACCCAAAGTGTTGAAGTCTTGGTAGAAGAGATGTCACATGTATGCCTTGGGAGGAAGAAGATGTGATAAGGTTTTGTACAAATTTGTCAATTTCCAGGTTTTTTAAAAGATTTAAAGACATTGACTTCAGTTGACTTGAGCATGTTGACTTTTATTGACCATCCCATACTTAGAAAAAATTTGGCCCAAGATTAGGTGAAAATTCAACGTGTTTAAATGTGGAATTTAACGAATTGGATGTTGTGGCCAATGGAGAAAATGTCAAGTCGAGAACAGCCAATGGAGGATGTTGTAGCGGACGTTCGCCAATCTGCACACCATCCGCAGATTCTGCAGGAGACACATAGTGCTACATTTTTGCCAAAACTTGATCCTTTTGCAGTTTTTGGCTTGGAAATAGCGTATACATGCATAAATCAATGTTTATCTTGTTTTACATTCGTTTCTTGTATTATTTAACATCATCAAAATCAAAGAGAAGTTATTTAACTTGAAAGTGCCTAAAATGCACCAACAATCTCCCCCTTTTTTATGATGACAATAATACACATAGGTATGTAAAATTTGATAAATATTAACCTCGTTAACGACATGCATACCTATTTTTCTCCCCCTTTGTCACATCAAAAAGAAGAAAACACAATGCCATGGTATTAGAGCCTAGGTTTTGATCTTTGGGACTTGTGGGTATCACCAACAATGTAAGCTCCCCCTTGATCAATGCTCCCCCTTGAACGTTGCTCACCCGCTTTGTACCTACACGCTTATGACAAGAAAGGCAAACAAACCACACATATCCATGTACCAAGCAAATACCAAACAAAAGCAAACCAAGAATATAGTACACATAGTTAACACATAAATATATCACATCATAATCCTAGCCAATTCTACCAACGTTTTAACGTTTCAACGTACCATCTATGCATGTAAAGCATGGGCATCACATCCTAGTACGACATAAGTAGCCACATAAAAGTTAATAAGAAGTACCAAAAGATAGCACAAAAGAAAGTAACCAAGATGAAGAAGATCACTTGCTTGGTGAAGGACCCTTGCATTTTATGAAGTTCCCAATGTCCTCCATCAACTTCTTGAAACCCGATAGTTCCTCTTTGACTTCTTTTAGGTCACCACGCATCTCCTCCATCCGTTGATGAACATTGTCAAGTTTTTCGGTGACGGTGAGGTCATAGAAGTCTTCGTCACTTTGAGCTCCGCTTCCACTTGCACCCTGTTTACCTTTAGCACCTCCACGATGCATTACTTCCACTTCTTCTTCATCATCGTTTGCCCTTTCTTTCCTAGATCGTTTACCTCTAGCCTTAGGTTCTTGCAATTTCATTCGAGTAAGAGTTTGAGATCCCAATGGTTCATGTTTTGGGTTTCTAGAGATTCCTAATGGAAATTGAAGTTGAAGGAAGAGTGAGTTTAGAAGCATGGTATAGGGAAGAGCCCTAGTAGTGTTAGTTAGCAAACCTTTCTTCCGTGAAGCCACATAGTGAGCAATGTTTATCGCGATTTGTTTTTCAAGACAATAGAGAAGAGCAATCACACTAGTGGGACACTCACCATGGTTACCATCCCTATTCAAGACGTTCCAATCATGGATCTTATATCGAATATCATGTGGAGACTTAAGGTCACTAGTAGAGATTTTGTCCTTAATGGAGCGAGGGTTTTTGCACAATAGATTAATTGCATCTTGTTTCGGAACACATTGAGGTAACTTAGTCAAGCTTTGACCAACCGAAAAGAAGGATTGGCCCTCTACGGGAACATTATGATACGTACCAAACAAGGTTAATGGTATTACATATTTGCTATTGTTCAATGTGAACTTGACCCATTCTTTCTCATATTCGAAACAAGAGTAGAATTCCATGACTCGATTATCATCTATCGGTCCATTAAGTTCAAGGAACTTAGACCATCCTAGTGTATAGAATGGTGCAAAGATTTCTTCGTCAAAGTCATGGATTTTTACACAACGACCATCAGATATAGGTCTATCTTGTAGCCCTTCGATAACACTCAATTGTGCTTGTTTTTGACTTCTTGTAAGGCCTTGGGGATGAGGAACATCATCTTGTGATGCCATTACCTAATGAACATCACAAATTAGACACTTTTCTTGGGTGTATGACACAAAAGAGTGTGTGTGCCTATCTGAACCACAATGTCATCTAATAATTGTCTCGACTCTATTTTAGAAATACAAAATGTATAGTTATTTTTGTGCCAAATTAAAAAGAGACAATTTTCGACTTTTGTTCTTAGGTTGTATTGCAAGGATAATTACAATGAGTTTGTAATATCTCAAGTCTTAAACAACATATGTGTGTGGGTGAGTGTATTTTCAAGATTATGAAGTTCAAAATGACGTTTCTAATGCAATGGCACACCTAACTATCAAAGTTCAATTAAATTATGTTATACACATGACATATGACCAAACAAAATGCAAATTTTTGTATACAAATATGTGCAATCCTAGATTGTGAGTGCATGCAACCAACTACAACAATTTGGGATTTATCAACAAAGAAATAAATAAAAATTAAGTATTTTCGAAATTAAAAAAAATTATTTATTTGTTTGTTTATTTATAAAATATAATTTTTTTCGAGTTTATACATGCATTACATATATGGATCTTTAGTAAAGTGAAAAAAACATTGTAACATTTTTGGTTTTAACAAATCCCCAATTTACAAACCCTAGTTATCCCCAATAACAAATTAATGAAAGAGAATGGAGAGAAAGATTACCTTGAAGTGGAGACAAAGAAACTTGGAGTGGAGAGACAAGAACAAGTGAAAAACTAGAACTCTAAGGGGGAATCGGTTTTGGGGCTGGTATGGAGTAAAAGAGAGAGTAAAGTAAAAATGGATAAGATTTTTGAAGATAAGGTAATCTGTTTTTACTGTAGACCCGACGGATACTGTGGCGGATGCTCTGCGTCCGCGGAACCATCCTCCATTTACTGCAGTGGGTGATTTCCAATTTTTTTTATCCCTTAAGCTCAAGGAATGTACTCCATCATACCCAAACCCAATCTTAGTGTGTTGAAAGTTTCCTTCTTCAAAGCTTTTGTAAAAATATCAGCAACATTTTCGGTTGTGTCGATTTTTTCAATTACAATGTTGCCTTTTTGCACATTATCTCTTAGAAAGTGATGCCTAATTTCAATATGTTTGGTTCTTGAGTGCAAAATTGGATTTTTACTAAGATCAATGGCACTTTTATTATCACAGATAATAAGAATTTCATTTTGGTGTTCGTTATAATCCAAAAACATTTGTAACATTTTTGGGTTTAACAAATCCCCAATTTACAAACCCTAGTTATCCCCAATAACAAATTAATGAAAGAGAATGGAGAGAAAGATTACCTTGAAGTGGAGACAAAGAAACTTGGAGTGGAGAGACAAGAACAAGTGAAAAACTAGAACTCTAAGGGGGAATCGGTTTTGGGGCTGGTATGGAGTAAAAGAGAGAGTAAAGTAAAAATGGATAAGATTTTTGAAGATAAGGTAATCTGTTTTTACTGTAGACCCGACGGATACTGTGGCGGATGCTCTGCGTCCGCGGAACCATCCTCCATTTACTGCAGTGGGTGATTTCCAATTTTTTTTTTAATCCCTTAAGCTCAAGGAATGTACTCCATCATACCCAAACCCAATCTTAGTGTGTTGAAAGTTTCCTTCTTCAATGCTTTTGTAAAAATATCAGCAACATTTTCGGTTGTGTCGATTTTTTCAATTACAATGTTGCCTTTTTGCACATTATCTCTTAGAAAGTGATGCCTAATTTCAATATGTTTGGTTCTTGAGTGCAAAATTGGATTTTTACTAAGATCAATGGCACTTTTATTATCACAGATAATAAGAATTTCATTTTGGTGTTCGTTATAATCCAAAAACATTTGTTTCATCCAAAGGGCTTGTGCACACGCACGACCGGCGGCTACATATTCGGCTTCGGTGGTTGATAGCGCAACGGAATTTTGTTTCTTAGAAAACCAAGATGTAAGACAAAGACCCACATAAGCACATACGCCACTAGTACTTTTCCTATCAACAAGTGAACCACCTAAGTCGGAATCCGCATAACACATAATATCAACACTGGAAAATTTAGGATACCATAATCCGAGGTGCATTGTACCTTTAATATATCTAAATATTCATTTAACCGCTTCATAGTGTGACAATTTAGGATTTTCTTGAAATCTAGCACATAAGCACACACTATACATAATATCCGGTCTACTAGCGGTAAGATACAACAAACTACCAATCATGCCACGATATTTAGTACTATCCATAGATTCACCTTCTTCATCATTACTAAGTCTAGTTGTAGTAGCCATAGGTGTATCTAATGGTTTAGAAGATTCCATTTCAAATTTCTTAAGCATTTCCTTAATGTATTTAGATTGATTAATGAATATTCCATCTTCTAGTTGTTTAATTTGCAAGCCAAGAAAGAAATTAAGCTCACCCATCATACTCATCTCAAATTCATCATGCATAAGGTTTGAAAATTCATCACACAAAGATTGATCCGTGGATCCAAACACAATATCATCTACATATATTTGCACAATTATTAGATGATGTTCTTTCTTTTTAATAAACAAGGTGCTATCTACTTTACCCATTGCATATTCATGATCAATCAAGAATGTCTTCAACCTATCATACCAAGCTCTAGGTGCTTGTTTTAACCCATATAATGCCTTTTTGAGTTTATAGACATGATTAGGTTTATCAAAGTTTTCAAATCCCGGCGGTTGAGACACATATACATCTTCTTTAATCACACCATTCAAAAATGCACTTTTTATGTCCATTTGATATAATTTAAAATTATGAGCACATGCATAGGCAAGTAAAATTCGGATGGATTCTAATCTAGCAACCGGGGCAAAAGTTTCATCGTAATCAATTCCATCTTCTTGACAATAACCTAGAGCCACTAATCTAGCTTTATTTCTAGTGACATTACCATCTTCATCAAGTTTGTTTCTATATATCCATTTTAGACCAAATATGGTATTTTCACTAGGCAAAGGGACAAGTTCCCAAACATCATTTCTTTTAAATTGATTCAATTCTTCTTGCATGGCCATTACCCAATTATCGTCAATGATTGCTTCTTTAATCGTTTTGGGTTGTATAGTAGACACAAAAGCACAATGTCTTGTAGTTGATATTATGTTTTTAGGTTTATGACTAGCCTTAACTTGTTTTCCTATTTTGCATGCATCACAAAAATGACAATCAAATTTCAAGTTAGGCAAATCTCTCACACAATTCATGGAGGATAGTTTTTTAAGTTGCCTCATATTAGCATGTCCTAATCTTCTATGCCACAAAGTAGAAGTATCATGTATGGTAGCTAGGCATATATCAAGTTTCTTATAATCACTTAGTTTGCATGTATACACACCTTGTTTTCGTACACAAGTAATTATCACTTCACCATCTTTAATTATTTCCGCATGCGTTTCATCAAACATAACTTTTAATCCTTTATCACATAATTTACCAACACTTAGCAAGTTAAAGGCAAGATTTTTCACATGAGCAACTTTTTCAAAGCAAAACTTTTCATGTTCGATGTTACCTTTACCGATGATTTTTCCTTTGTGGACGCTCCCAAACACCACATCACCTCCATTGCATTTTGCATAAATAGAGAAAACCTCACGATCTCCGGTCATGTGTTTTGAGCATCCACTATCGGTTATCCAATCATCTTTCTCAATTACTCCATTGTAGCATTCCTACATGTTACACTAACATTCAAACTCTTGGTACCCAATGTTTCATGGGTCCGGGATTGTTAGCATTAAACACACCTACTTTAACCCACTTCTTTACTACTTTTTGATTAGAGTATTTTAGTTGAGAGTTTCTTTAATAATATCCATTTGTATGACTTTTATTATGCATGTGTTTAACATCATAGCCATTTGAAGTATAGTTGTTGCATCTTGAAAAACCTTTCCGAGATTTGTTTGTCATTTGATCAAATTTTCTTACAATATGAGGTTTTTCAATCATCCTAGGTGGGTTAGAAGCAGTCATATAATCAAATGGGACCTTACGAAGGTTTGGTAAACGTTCAGTCAAGTCAGTAATCTGCGGACGCTTTGACGGACGTTGTAACACCATCCACATACAAGGTCCGCAGTTTTCCAGTCCCTTTTCTTTCACAAAATTGTAGGTTTGATCTTTCTAGTTGACCCTTCCTTTTTGTACCCAATTCCAGCCCTTGTGCATTTTGTAGGCAAGCTATCAAGCATCTCTTCTAACATTTTAGTTCCTTTAGCAAATTAGCTCTTTTTCAAGTTTCTTAGACTTAGCTTTAAACACTACACATTTTTCACAAGTTAGAGTTTCTTTGCTTCTAAATTCATTGTTTTCTTGCATCACAATGGCAACTAATCGTTTTTGTTCTTCCAATTCTTTTAGCAACGATTCATTATCCGATTTTAAAATTTTATTCATTTTACTTATTTTAGTACTTAGCATGGCAAGTTTTTCATAATCATGTTCTAGTGCTTCAATAGAATAATCACTTTCGGAATGTACCTCATCTTCGTCTTGTCTGACAAAGCACATAGTGGAGTCCTCATTGTCACTATCACTCCAAGCTCCACTTGTGGATTCCGGTTGATCATCACTTCTACTTTCCGATCCACCAATGGGCATAAAACATTTCTCTTGATCTTCTTCTACTTCTTCATCTTCCTCATCTTCCCAAGCACCACCTACATATGCTCTTTGTTTATCTTTTTGGTGCATTCATTTACCAAGTGTTTAGGATCACCACAATTGAAGCACTTTCTAGTAGATTTTTTCTTCAAGTCTTGTGGTGGTTTTCTTGAGTCATTTTGAGGAGGTCTAACAAATTTTCCATTTCTTCTAAAACTTTTTGTTAAGAATAGAATTAGAGCTTTAGTGTGTGTTCTAGTGTGTGTTAATGGAGGTTTCTAGAGAGAGAAAGTAGAGAGAGAGTAGAGAGATGTCAGGGAAAGATTTGCTTGTATTATGAGGTTAAAGGTTACATATTCATTTATGAAGGGGGTTTATATACATATGATCTATTTACACTATGCCCCCTTGCACTCTAACATGTTTACATTCTAAGTACAAAAAACATAAAGTACACAAATCAACTACTACATATTATATTTCTAACAATCTCCCCCTTAGTAGTGATTTGTGAAAAATATCCAGTCCTTGTCATTCATCAAGCTCTTGTATTTGGTCTATCTTTATTTGAATGCCAGAACCAGTTTTCTCCTTCGGGTCTGTCATCTGGAATAATCATATTTGCTTCAAAATTTCTTGGAGGAATGTTATGTGGCCCTGGAAGATGATTAGGCTCGTACTTGATCCAGCAACCTCCTTTCCGACGAACAACATACTTTGACTTCTGAACCTTCTTTGCTTCTCTCATCATTCGAATGTTGTCTCGGTATTCAAGCCTTTGATTGATTTTGGAGATCATTTTATCAAGCCCTTCCTTTTTCTTTTCATCTTGTTCATCTTCCTTCAAACATAGCAACACATTTTTACAAAACTCCAACGTTCCATCAGAATAAGAAGCAAGTTCATCCATACGAATGAAGATCTTCTTTTTATTAGCTGTTCAAAAAGACAACACCAAATGATGGTTCTTCTATGATCTGACCAATACTAAGCTGTTCAATGTCTCTGGTGTAAAGACTTTGATCTAGATATGGTACATTAATCTTTCTCTTAACAACTTCAAAGCCAATTTGAAAGTCTTCCAATGAAGCGTATTGAATGCAGCTTGACATGTATCTTTTCACAGCTTCAAAGGCGATAACATCTTCTTGGTATCTTTGTATTGCATTCAAGAAATGGTTGTAGAGAAAGATAATGTCGTCAACTGGCAGCAGCTTGAACTGAGCTTCTGTGAATCTGTACATTTTATTGTTATCTCTTTTCACATGAAAACAAGGGACAGAGATGGAAATCCTTTTCACCAAGATTACTCTGACAAGCACCAAAATCTTGTGATTTCTCTGTTCTTCGAGAAGCTTTGGATTGTATTGCTTAGTAAGTTTAAGAAGCTCTTTATATTCTTCAATTTGTCTTGCTTCCTTAAACTTGTACATTGATTCCAACTCAGGTCTTTTAGTCTTAGTAACCTTGGTAGCACCACAAAAGATTGGAAAAGCTCTTTCTTCCAAGAATCTAGACTTTTTAGCTGCCTCCTTTGGCTTAACCCCCAGCGCAACCATTCTTTCTTTATCCCTCAAGAAGTATCCCCGATTAATGAACCTCCTTTGTTCATCTGTCAATTCAGTTGGAAAATAATCAGGGAGAACTTCCTCGGATACTATAGCTTCTTTCAACACTTGCTTATAAGTTGATTTCTTGAAGTTCTGAGTTGCAGCCTCAGGAGTCTTTCTCAATTCATCAAAGCTATTAAAGTCTTCAAAAGTATAGTGTTGGGGAGTTGTGAAACCCTGAGTAGAGGATTCTCCAGCATCTTTTCTGCTTGATGAACCTGTTTCAAAATAATCAAGATCTGGGAAGTCTTCAAACACAGGTTCCTCAACTGCTTCTACATTTACTGGATTATCAACAATCTCCGGCTCATCCAAAGTTACATTGTCTTTTAAGGCTTCAATATCTGCATCTCTCTCAGCATATTCAATTACCTCATCTTCAATCACATACCCGTCATCTTCATTTTCAATAACATTTTCATTCTCTTCATCATCATCATCAGAACTATCACCAAAAACTTCAACTAGTCTTCTTTTAATCTCATCATTCAAAGAATCGTTCTCAACATTTTCAACATTTTCAACATTTTCAACATTCTCCACATTTCCTTCTTCCATCACCACATCTCCAACATTTCCTTCAACTCTTGCCGAAGTACTATCAATGTTTGTTTGACCTTCTCCTTTGTTCTCCCCCTCGGGGTGATCATCAGAATCAGGATCATCCCGACGAAAAGGAACCGAGGCCGGTCGGCAATATTCTAACGCCAACAATCTCAATTCAAAAGCAGCAAGCTTTGTATCATATTCAGCCTTTTGATGTTCAACTTGATTTTGTAACTCTTTCACTCTTCTTTCAGTGGATATTTCTCTTTCTCGCACCTCAAGAGCATTCAACACCCCTCTTTCAGTTACCGTCAACAAATCACCCTCAGACCTTAAAATATTCAATAAAACTTCACAAGCAGCGTCTTTTGTAGGTAAATTTGTTGAGGTTGATGGAATTTCATTTGGTGTTGGTGTTCTTTGTGTTTGTGTAGGAGGTGGAGTAGCCAACCCGGGGTTGTTGGCACACTTGTGGTGTGACCTAAATTCAGCGATGCTGAGTCAGGATTTCCTGCGGATCCTCGGGTTATACCCTCACCAGCAGTTTCAGATTCATGGGCTTTGCAACCCGAATCAATTGGTGTCCTAGACTGTGATAAATCACTGTCCTGGACTTGTTGTTGGGCAACACCACTAACAACACCGGGGTCACTGAGAATGCCCGTTAATACAGTCTCAGGTTGATCCTGAGGAACAGCAGTGTCACTACGGCGTTCATACTGCTCCCCAGTCTCGGTCTGAGGACTGTTACCTGCGGCTAAAGCTGGCGTGATGTTAGCTAAGGCAGGATTTCCAAGCTTTCCTTGAGGGTCACACAAAGTGGGTCCCTCTCCGCTTGTTCCGGCACCAGTACTCAATTGGGCTTGTGAATCAGTGTCCCTAGGGGATCTAGACTCTTGTGCATGAACTGAAGGCGAGAGGTGGGGCTGGTCCTCTCTAATTTCAACACTCTCATCCTCCAAATGAGGAGAGTGTGGTGAGCGTGGTTTATCCCCGTGTATTTCTGAGACTAACTCCTGTTGTGAGGAGTCAGAATGGCTGGGAGAGGTTGGTGCAAACGAGAATGGGCAGTTCCCAATTTCTACCCTAGGGTAAACAACCCGGCTAGACACATTTGTTTGAACTAATGGAGGGCCATCGTTTTCTTTTTGCCCTTGTCCTAACCCGGACCGCACATCCTCTCTGGTATTTTCAACTCCTCCCTCAGTCCCGCCTTGTTCCTCCTGCACTACATCATCTCCAGTGCAAACATTCTCAGGCTCAATCTCAGATTCAACATTATGCACAATTCTTGTTGCTTGTTCAACATCAAACTCCGCTGAGGCACCAGGTTGGTCATTCACATCTGCTGAAGAAGATTCTAGTCTTTGTGATGCAGATCTAGACAACTTATGTTTTCTTTTTTGATTTCTTCTTCTTCGAAGTCTGCTTTAGAACACTTCTAGCAGACATTTTAAGTCGTCTACCTGGTGGTGGAGTTGGTTCATCAGGTAGTATTGAAGCAATTGATCGAGGTGGTGTTAGAATTGGTGGATTCGGTGAAACAACGGATGGTAAAGGTGTCGATTGCGAAGGTGAAGATTGTGAAAGGGGAACGGTTGGTGTAGATTGTGTAGATTGTGAAGGTGATGTTTGTGATGTAATGTTTGGTGTGGATTGTGAAACAGGTGATGAAATTGGTTCAGGTGAAGCAACATCTTGTTGAAACATAACTCTTTTAGACTTTCTTTTCCTCTGCTCAGAGGCCCCTTCATCACTAACCCCTCTTTTTCTTTTTGACGAACTAGGACCCTCACTTGGCGACCTATGCTCAGTCTGGGTAGGAGTCTGTCGGCTTTCAGACCCCATTACTGAGACTAACCACTCGAGATAAGCCCTAAGGTGAGGACTCTGAGCAGGAACCAGGTTTATCAAAAATGGTGGAATCGGAAAAGGTCTTATTATGTCACAACTTGTGCCTCTCAGATTTGATTTATACAAGGCAATCACACATTTAAAGCTATTCTCCAATTTTGGGATTTCTTCTCTGTTATCAAGTGCATCTTCGATAACCAATGTGAAATATCTGATAAAGGGAATATACTTTCTGTCTTGTTTATCCTTTCCCTTTACAACTTGAATCAGCTTTTTCCATATTATAGTCGCAAAGTCACACTGCACATTGTGAGTGACTGCATAATAGATTGCCAAAGAATCTTTTGTCATCAGATCAATTCCTTTCTGCGATGGCATCAAGCAGGTTGAAAGAATATTGTACATTGTATGCCAGAGAGTTGCAACATTACTTCTTCGAAAATCTCTCATCGTTGTCAAATCTCCTGCATAACCCAACGAATGAACTCCTGCCAACATTTCCTCAACAGATGGGAGTTCTTCGTATTCTTTTATAACAGGAAATCCAATGATTGTTCTAAATTCATCCAGAGATAATCTACAGTTGAAGATTTCTGTTTCTGATTCTAGTGAAAATTTGAAGTATTCTGCTGTGTTGTGCCTTTTACTTCCTCGCACATATTCAATAGATTCCCACAGCTCAAAGACATACTTCTCAGGTACAAGTGCACCTCCAGTTAAAGCATTATTTAGTGGATGATAGCTGAGAATCTCTGGAATGATAGGAAATTTGCAAGCAAAAGGAATATGTAATGCTTGATTAGCTTGCATTTTCATTGAATCTCCTTCTCTGAACATTGCCATCTGGATACTTTATTATTTTTTCTGTTCAAGACAAACTGACCAAAGTTTTTGACCAGAAAAGACATGTTAAACACAGAAAAAATAACAAAATATACCAACTTTGAAGAAACACATTTATGACACAGACAATGTTTTGCATATATATTAATAATGAGAGAACAAAGTAGTACACAAAGGCGTTCGATACCTTGCATCTCACCCAAATATATATACAAAACATGACAATATATAGAATCACAGAAGTATTAAAAGATAAGAAAACAAGGTAGTACACAAAGGCGTTCGATACCTTGCCTCTCACTCTAAACACTTATGAAATACTATATATTTACACACACAATACACATATACAAATAAACATTTTAAAACACAGCACAAATAATAATAAAAGAAACATAGAATAAAAATAAAGAATAAAAAATTTGAAATTCTAATTTGTACTGTTTGCCGAGCAAAAAGCTCTGCAAACAGTTGAATTTAAGAACTTTGTGAAATTTTTTTCATTTTGTACTGTTTGCCGAGCAAAAAGCTCTGCAAATGAGCTGTTCAGATTCACTCCTTTGAAATGTATGAAATTTTCTTATATTGAACAACAAAAATATTGTCAATTGATAAAGAACAATTTCAATGAGGAAAATTTCAATTTGTACTGTTTGCCGAGCAAAATGCTCTGCAAACAGTTGAATTTAAGACTTTGTGAAATTTTTTTCATTTTGTACTGTTTGCCGAGCAAAATGCTCTGCAAACAGTTCATTTTAAAAACTTTGAGAAAATTCTCATTTTGTACTGTTTGCCGAGCAAAAAGCTCTGCAAACAGTTGAATTTAAGAACTTTGTGAAATTTTTTTCATTTTGTACTGTTTGCCGAGCAAAAAGCTCTGCAAACAGTTGAATTTGAAAACTTAGGTTAAAATTTTCACTTTGTACTGTTTGCCGAGCAAAATGCTCTGCAAACAGTTGTTTTAAGAAAACTTGGTGAAAAATTTTCACTTTGTACTGTTTGCCGAGCAGAATGCTCTGCAAACAGTTGTTTTAAGAAAACTTGGTGAAAATTTTCACTTTGTACTGTTTGCCGAGCAAAATGCTCTGCAAACAGTTGTTTTAAGACTTGGAAAAGTTTTAACCAAAATGATCTGTTTGCCGAGCAAAATGCTCTGCAAACAGTTGAATTTAAGACTTTGTGAAATTTTTTTCATTTTGTACTGTTTGCCGAGCAAAAAGCTCTGCAAACAGTTGATTTTAAAAACTTTGAGAAAATTCTCATTTTGTACTGTTTGCCGAGCAAAAAGCTCTGCAAACAGTTGAATTTAAGAACTTTGTGAAATTTTTTTCATTTTGTTCTGTTTGCCGAGCAAAAAGCTCTGCAAACAGTTGAATTTGAAAACTTAGGTTAAAATTTTTCACTTTGTACTGTTTGCCGAGCAAAATGCTCTGCAAACAGTTGATTTTAAAAAAACTTGGTGAAAATTTTCACTTTGTACTGTTTGCCGAGCAGAATGCTCTGCAAACAGTTGTTTTAAGAAAACTTGGTGAAAAATTTTCACTTTGTACTATTTGCCGAGCAGAATGCTCTGCAAACAGTTGTTTTAAGACTTGGAAAAGTTTTAACCAAAATGATCTGTTTGCCGAGCAATGAGCTCTGCAAACAGTTGTTTTTAAAGCTTGAATGACTTGGATTCAATTTGAACAAAATGCACTGTTTGCCGAGCAAACTGCTCTGCAAACAGTTCATTTTAATACTTGGTGAAAAACAAATTTGGTTTGTTGAAAACAAGCATTTGCCGAGCACAAAGCTCTGCAAACAATTGAATTTAAAAACTTTGATTCATTTGAAAGCCAACAACCTTGAATGCCGAGCAAAATGCTCTGCAAACAGTTGGATTTAACACTTTGTGAAATTTTTTTTTTTTTTCATTTTGTACTGTTTGCCGAGCAAAATGCTCTGCAAACAGTTGGATTTAAGAACTTGATGAAAAATTTTCACAATGTACTGTTTGCCGAGCAAAAAGCTCTGCAAACAGTTCATTTTAAAAACTTGGATTCATTTTGACCACCAAAAACCTTGAATGCCGAGCAAAATGCTCTGCATCAAGTTGATTTAATGACTTGGTGAAAAACAAATTTGGTTTGTTGAAAACAAGCATTTGCCGAGCAATAAGCTCTGCAAATGACACTTTTGATCCAAAAATTTGTTTGAGAAAATTAAGCAAAGGTTAATCAAACTTAATGATGATTTGAAGGAGATCAAGAACAAAGTACCCATTTGCCGAGCAAAATGCTCTGCAAATGGTACTTTTCATCAAAAACACCAGTTTACCCAGCCCTTCAACCAATCAAATAAAAAAAACTCAAATATAAGCATATATATCCATTCAGAACCGATTAACAACAAATATATACCCTAAACATGCATCTACGATCATCAAAACACACAACAAATTGTCACAAAGCATATCAAACACTAACAGTTTATCTCGGCATTTCATCAAACAGTTGAAGTGCGAAAATAAAAGAAGTGATTTTACCTTTAAAATGATGATCTGGTGGAAAAGATAGATGATTTTATCCACAAAATCGATCACCAGATTAATCCCACTTGGATTATTAGGAAACAAATGAAAGTTTGATTGATTGATGTGATGTTTTGATCGGTTAGAGAGAAAAATCAAAAGAAACTGGATTTGAATTTGAATAAAAGTGAGTTGACCCGCCCATATGTTCTATTTAAACAATGAATTCGGGTCGCGGGTATGGACACGACCCGCGTGTCAACCCGATTTCAAACAGGTCATGGGTTCATCATGCAGTTGGGCTCAATTTGATATTGGGCTTAAAACTCATTTTGGGCTCATGATGGTTTTGGGCTGAAAGCTAACTAATAACAAAAAAAATATAGAAAGAAAAAAATAATAAAAATAAAAAAATAATAAAAAAAATAACAATAAAAAAATAAAACAGAATAACAAAATAAAAAAAACTTTTTATCATTTTTGGATTTTCTAATTTTGTATTTGATTTTTCAGATTTTAACGACAAACACACATGCAAATAAAGAAAGTAAAAAAATTTTAAACAAATAAAACAAACAATTAACAAATAATCAGATAAAAATTTACATGCATTTGCACACTCCCCCTCAAATTAAGCATATTAGACTATACTAAATTTACAAACTCCCCCTAAACACATGCATTCTACCCTTTTTCTCCCCCTCAAACATTACATGTAATAACAAGGAAAACACATCAATGTTTGAAACAGAGAATGAATAGAGAATACATGGCATGAAAGCATTTAAGTTTGTAAATCAAGCATTCCCAACTTGGTTTTCAGAAAATTGAACCTGTTTTCATCCAAAGGCTTAGTGAAAATATCTGCAAGTTGGTAGTCTGTTGGGACAAAGTAGAGTTCGATGTTACCTTTCTCGACATGATCTTTAAGAAAATGGTACCGAACATCTATGTGCTTGGTCTTTGTGTGTTGTACAGGATTGCAAGAAATAGCAATAGCACTCTTAGAGTCACAGTAGATGGGAATCCTGTTGAATTGAAATCCATAATCAGTCAACTGTGTCTTCATCCAAAGAACCTGTGAACAACAACTTGCTGCAGCAACGTATTCAGCTTCTGCAGTAGATGTGGATACACAATTCTGTTTCTTTGAAGACCAACTGACCAATCTATCCCATAGAAACTGTACACTCCCAGAAGTACTTTTTCGATCAAGCTTACAACCTGCATGGTCAGCATCCGAATATGCAATTAACTGAAATCCAGTTCACTGTGCCTTTCAGGTATCGGAAGATCCGTTTAACGGCCTGGAAATGACTTTCCTTGGGATTGGCCTGGTACCTGGCACACATGCATGTGGCGAACATAATATCCGGGCGACTTGCAGTCAAGTACATGAGTGACCCTATCATACTGCGATATTTCTTTTGATCAAAAGATTTTCCATTTAAGTCAGCATTTATCTTTGTTCGAGCTTCCATGGGTGTTCCAATTGTTTGACAATCCATCATATCAAACTTTTTCAACATGTCAAGAATGTACTTAGATTGACAAATAAAAGTACCATTTGACAACTGTTTTACTTGTAGACCAAGGAAAAAATTTAATTCACCCATCATGCTCATTTCAAATTTCTTGATCATTAAGGCAGAGAAATTCTTGCAGTATTTAGGGTTAGTTGACCCGAAAATTATGTCGTCAACATAAATCTGGATTAGAATGATGTCACTTCCTTGTCGTTTTATAAACAAGGTAGTGTCAATCGAACCTTTGCTAAAACCAGATTTCACAAGATAAGAAGAAAGAGCATCATACCATGCACGAGGCGCTTGTTTCAGACCATACAATGCCTTATCTAACCTGTAAACGTAGTCAGGATGTTTGGAACTCACAAAACCTTCTGGTTGTTCAACGTAGACTTCTTCTTTGAGAATTCCATTCAAGAAGGCAGTTTTAACATCCATCTGGTAGACTGTGAAGTTCTTGTAGGCAGCATAGGCAAGAAACATCCGAATAGCCTCAATTCGTGCAACTGGTGCGAATGTCTCATCGTAGTCGATTCCATCTTGTTGGCAATATCCCTTTGCAACCAATCGTGCTTTGTTGCGTACAACAACTCCAGTTTCATCCTTTTTATTCTTGAAGATCCACTTGGTTTTAATTGGCTCCTTGTTCTTGTAAGGATTGGGAACCAATTTCCACACCTCAAGTCGTTCAAATTGATTCAGTTCCTCCTGCATAGCTTTCACCCAATCTGGACAACTTAGAGCTTCATGTACTGTCTTTGGTTCAACAATGCTCAGGAAATTCACAAACAAACATTCATTTGCTGAAGCGGATCTTGTCTGAACTCCTGTTGTTGGATTACCAATGACTTGAGAAATCGGATGAGCTCTAGTCCATTTGGTTGTGTGAGGAATTGGGTCAATTGGATCACCAGATTCTTCAGAATCAATAAAATCAGGAGTATGTTGTTCTGTCAATTGTTCAAGTGAAGTAGCAATTGGTTCAACAAAGTTATCTTGATTATAATCTTCTGGATTTGTTGATGGATTTGTCACTTGAGAGATAACATGAGGTTGAGTATGCAACTCTGAATAATCAGAAGGTGGAGGAGAATCAGATGGTGAACTAACATCTGATGATTGTGATGGTGAAGACTCAGTTGGATCCATCTCTTTCGAATTTGAACTTGATGGTTCATTTGAATTCTCATCAGATTCAGACACTTTCTTCGGAACCTGGAAAAATTCTTCAAACAAGATATCCAAATCTTGTGAAGTCGGAGTAGAGAATGATTTGACATTTGATGCAGTCTGAGTTGTGGAAACTCGTGGACATTGAAGTTCGGGTCTTGAACTGTGTTGTTCAAGAACCATTCCTGAGAGTTCATCAAATTTGACATTCATACTCTCTTCTATTCTCTTGGTTCTTCGGTTATATACACGATATGCAATGGATTCTTTTGAATAACCGATGAAATATGCCTCATCGCCTTTTGGTTCAAATTTGCCCAGATTGTCTCGATCATTGAGAACATAACACACACATCCAAAAATGTGCAAGAAGTTCACATTGGGCTTTCTTTTGTTTATCACCTCATACGGAGTTTTATCAAACCTCTTGTTTATTATGGATCTGTTTTGAGTAAAACAAGCAGTAGCAACAGCTTCAGCCCATAGATTCAGTGGCAACTTCGAATAGGCAAGCATTGTTCTAGCTGCTTCAACAAGAGTTCGATTTCGA
>CM067169.1:156365238-156459616 GCA_034093135.1 Erigeron breviscapus | reverse complement strand
CAGTTAAAGGCAAGATTTTTCACATGAGCAACTTTTTCAAAGCAAAACTTTTCATGTTCGATGTTACCTTTACCGATGATTTTTCCTTTGTGGACGCTCCCAAACACCACATCACCTCCATTGCATTTTGCATAAATAGAGAAAACCTCACGATCTCCGGTCATGTGTTTTGAGCATCCACTATCGGTTATCCAATCATCTTCTCAATTACTCCATTGTCACACACCTATATGTTAACACAACATTCAAACTCTTGGTACCCAATGTTTCATGGGTCCGGGATTGTTAGCATTAAACACACCTACTTTAACCCACTTCTTTACTACTTTTTGATTAGAGTATTTTAGTTGAGAGTTTCTTTGAATAATATCCATTTGTATGACTTTTATTATGCATGTGTTTAACATCATAGCCATTTGAAGTATAGTTGTTGCATCTTGAAAAACCTTTCCGAGATTTGTTTGTCATTTGATCAAATTTTCTTACAATATGAGGTTTTTCAATCATCCTAGGTGGGTTAGAAGCAGTCATATAATCAAATGGGACCTTACGAAGGTTTGGTAAACGTTCAGTCAAGTCAGTAATCTGCGGACGCTTTGACGGACGTTGTAACACCATCCACATACAAGGTCCGCAGTTTTCCAGTCCCTTTTCTTTCACAAAATTGTAGGTTTGATCTTTCTAGTTGACCCTTCCTTTTTGTACCCAATTCCAGCCCTTGTGCATTTTGTAGGCAAGCTATCAAGCATCTCTTCTAACATTTTAGTTCCTTTAGCAAATTAGCTCTTTTTCAAGTTTCTTAGACTTAGCTTTAAACACTACACATTTTTCACAAGTTAGAGTTTCTTTGCTTCTAAATTCATTGTTTTCTTGCATCACAATGGCAACTAATCGTTTTTGTTCTTCCAATTCTTTTAGCAACGATTCATTATCCGATTTTAAAATTTTATTCATTTTACTTATTTTAGTACTTAGCATGGCAAGTTTTTCATAATCATGTTCTAGTGCTTCAATAGAATAATCACTTTCGGAATGTACCTCATCTTCGTCTTGTCTGACAAAGCACATAGTGGAGTCCTCATTGTCACTATCACTCCAAGCTCCACTTGTGGATTCCGGTTGATCATCACTTCTACTTTCCGATCCACCAATGGGCATAAAACATTTCTCTTGATCTTCTTCTACTTCTTCATCTTCCTCATCTTCCCAAGCACCACCTACATATGCTCTTTGTTTATCTTTTTGGTGCATTCATTTACCAAGTGTTTAGGATCACCACAATTGAAGCACTTTCTAGTAGATTTTTTCTTCAAGTCTTGTGGTGGTTTTCTTGAGTCATTTTGAGGAGGTCTAACAAATTTTCCATTTCTTCTAAAACTTTTTGTTAAGAATAGAATTAGAGCTTTAGTGTGTGTTCTAGTGTGTGTTAATGGAGGTTTCTAGAGAGAGAAAGTAGAGAGAGAGTAAAGAGATGTCAGGGAAAGATTTACTTGTATTATGAGGTTAAAGGTTACATATTCATTTATGAAGGGGGTTTATATACATATGATCTATTTACACTATGCCCCCTTGCACTCTAACATGTTTACATTCTAAGTACAAAAAACATAAAGTACACAAATCAACTACTACATATTATATTTCTAACAATCTCCCCCTTAGTAGTGATTTGTGAAAAATATCCAGTCCTTGTCATTCATCAAGCTCTTGTATTTGGTCTATCTTTATTTGAATGCCAGAACCAGTTTTCTCCTTCGGGTCTGTCATCTGGAACAATCATATTTGCTTCAAAATTTCTTGGAGGAATGTTATGTGGCCCTGGAAGATGATTAGGCTCGTACTTGATCCAGCAACCTCCTTTCCGACGAACAACATACTTTGACTTCTGAACCTTCTTTGCTTCTCTCATCATTCGAATGTTGTCTCGGTATTCAAGCCTTTGATTGATTTTGGAGATCATTTTATCAAGCCCTTCCTTTTTCTTTTCATCTTGTTCATCTTCCTTCAAACATAGCAACACATTTTTACAAAACTCCAACGTTCCATCAGAATAAGAAGCAAGTTCATCCATACGAATGAAGATCTTCTTTTTATTAGCTGTTCAAAAAGACAACACCAAATGATGGTTCTTCTATGATCTGACCAATACTGAGCTGTTCAATGTCTCTGGTGTAAAGACTTTGATCTGGATATGGTACATTAATCTTTCTCTTAACAACTTCAAAGCCAATTTGAAAGTCTTCCAATGAAGCGTATTGAATGCAGCTTGACATGTATCTTTTCACAGCTTCAAAGGCGATAACATCTTCTTGGTATTTGTATTGCATTCAAGAAATGGTTGTAGAGAAAGATAATGTCGTCAACTGGCAGCAGCTTGAACTGAGCTTCTGTGAATCTGTACATTTTATTGTTATCTCTTTTCACATGAAAACAAGGGACAGAGATGGAAATCCTTTTCACCAAGATTACTCTGACAAGCACCAAAATCTTGTGATTTCTCTGTTCTTCGAGAAGCTTTGGATTGTATTGCTTAGTAAGTTTAAGAAGCTCTTTATATTCTTCAATTTGTCTTGCTTCCTTAAACTTGTACATTGATTCCAACTCAGGTCTTTTAGTCTTAGTAACCTTGGTAGCACCACAAAAGATTGGAAAGCTCTTTCTTCCAAGAATCTAGACTTTTTAGCTGCCTCCTTTGGCTTAACCCCCAGCGCAACCATTCTTTCTTTATCCCTCAAGAAGTATCCCCGATTAATGAACCTCCTTTGTTCATCTGTCAATTCAGTTGGAAAATAATCAGGGAGAACTTCCTCGGATACTATAGCTTCTTTCAACACTTGCTTATAAGTTGATTTCTTGAAGTTCTGAGTTGCAGCCTCAGGAGTCTTTCTCAATTCATCAAAGCTATTAAAGTCTTCAA
The DNA here is from genome assembly GCA_034093135.1 of Erigeron breviscapus. NCBI lineage: Eukaryota > Viridiplantae > Streptophyta > Magnoliopsida > Asterales > Asteraceae > Erigeron > Erigeron breviscapus. The sequence goes on along the minus strand of CM067169.1, from coordinate 156,456,699 downwards.
AAGTATAGTGTTGGGGAGTTGTGAAACCCTGAGTAGAGGATTCTCCAGCATCTTTTCTGCTTGATGAACCTGTTTCAAAATAATCAAGATCTGGGAAGTCTTCAAACACAGGTTCCTCAACTGCTTCTACATTTACTGGATTATCAACAATCTCCGGCTCATCCAAAGTTACATTGTCTTTTAAGGCTTCAATATCTGCATCTCTCTCAGCATATTCAATTACCTCATCTTCAATCACATACCCGTCATCTTCATTTTCAATAACATTTTCATTCTCTTCATCATCATCATCAGAACTATCACCAAAAACTTCAACTAGTCTTCTTTTAATCTCATCATTCAAAGAATCGTTCTCAACATTTTCAACATTTTCAACATTCTCCACATTTCCTTCTTCCATCACCACATCTCCAACATTTCCTTCAACTCTTGCCGAAGTACTATCAATGTTTGTTTGACCTTCTCCTTTGTTCTCCCCCTCGGGGTGATCATCAGAATCAGGATCATCCCGACGAGAAGGAACCGAGGCCGGTCGGCAAGATTCTAACGCCAACAATCTCAATTCAAAAGCAGCAAGCTTTGTATCATATTCAGCCTTTTGACGTTCAACTTGATTTTGTAACTCTTTCACTCTTCTTTCAGTGGATATTTCTCTTTCTCGCACCTCAAGAGCATTCAACACCCCTCTTTCAGTTACCGTCAACAAATCACCCTCAGACCTTAAAATATTCAATAAAACTTCACAAGCAGCGTCTTTTGTAGGTAAATTTGTTGAGGTTGATGGAATTTCATTTGGTGTTGGTGTTCTTTGTGTTTGTGTAGGAGGTGGAGTAGCCAACCCGGGGGTTGTTGGCACACTTGTGGTGTGACCTAAATTCAGCGATGCTGAGTCAGGATTTCCTGCGGATCCTCGGGTTATACCCTCACCAGCAGTTTCAGATTCATGGGCTTTGCAACCCGAATCAATTGGTGTCCTAGACTGTGATAAATCACTGTCCTGGACTTGTTGTTGGGCAACACCACTAACAACACCGGGGTCACTGAGAATGCCCGTTAATACAGTCTCAGGTTGATCCTGAGGAACAGCAGTGTCACTACGGCGTTCATACTGCTCCCCAGTCTCGGTCTGAGGACTGTTACCTGCGGCTAATGCTGGCGTGATGTTAGCTAAGGCAGGATTTCCAAGCTGTCCTTGAGGGTCACACAAAGTGGGTCCCTCTCCGCTTGTTCCGGCACCAGTACTCAACTGGGCTTGTGAATCAGTGTCCCTAGGGGATCTAGACTCTTGTGCATGAACTGAAGGCGAGAGGTGGGGCTGGTCCTCTCTAATTTCAACACTCTCATCCTCCAAATGAGGAGAGTGTGGTGAGCGTGGTTTATCCCCGTGTATTTCTGAGACTAACTCCTGTTGTGAGGAGTCAGAATGGCTGGGAGAGGTTGGTGCAAACGAGAATGGGCAGTTCCCGATTTCTACCCTAGGGTAAACAACCCGGCTAGACACATTTGTTTGAACTAATGGAGGGCCATCGTTTTCTTTTTGCCCTTGTCCTAACCCGGACCGCACATCCTCTCTGGTATTTTCAACTCCTCCCTCAGTCCCGCCTTGTTCCTCCTGCACTACATCATCTCCAGTGCAAACATTCTCAGGCTCAATCTCAGATTCAACATTATGCACAATTCTTGTTGCTTGTTCAACATCAAACTCCGCTGAGGCACCAGGTTGGTCATTCACATCTGCTGAAGAAGATTCTAGTCTTTGTGATGCAGATCTAGACAACTTATGTTTTCTTTTTGATTTCTTCTTCTTCGAAGTCTGCTTTAGAACACTTCTAGCAGACATTTTAAGTCGTCTACCTGGTGGTGGAGTTGGTTCATCAGGTAGTATTGAAGCAATTGATCGAGGTGGTGTTAGAATTGGTGGATTCGGTGAAACAACGGATGGTAAAGGTGTCGATTGCGAAGGTGAAGATTGTGAAAGGGGAACGGTTGGTGTAGATTGTGTAGATTGTGTAGATTGTGAAGGTGATGTTTGTGATGTAATGTTTGGTGTGGATTGTGAAACAGGTGATGAAATTGGTTCAGGTGAAGCAACATCTTGTTGAAACATAACTCTTTTAGACTTTCTTTTCCTCTGCTCAGAGGCCCCTTCATCACTAACCCCTCTTTTTCTTTTTGACGAACTAGGACCCTCACTTGGCGACCTATGCTCAGTCTGGGTAGGAGTCTGTCGGCTTTCAGACCCCATTACTGAGACTAACCACTCGAGATAAGCCCTAAGGTGAGGACTCTGAGCAGGAACCAGGTTTATCAAAAATGGTGGAATCGGAAAAGGTCTTATTGTGTCACAACTTGTGCCTCTCAGATTTGATTTATACAAGGCAATCACACATTTAAAGCTATTCTCCAATTTTGGGATTTCTTCTCTGTTATCAAGTGCATCTTCGATAACCAATGTGAAATATCTGATAAAGGGAATATACTTTCTGTCTTGTTTATCCTTTCCCTTTACAACTTGAATCAGCTTTTTCCATATTATAGTCGCAAAGTCACACTGCACATTGTGAGTGACTGCATAATAGATTGCCAAAGAATCTTTTGTCATCAGATCAATTCCTTTCTGCGATGGCATCAAGCAGGTTGAAAGAATATTGTACATTGTATGCCAGAGAGTTGCAACATTACTTCTTCGAAAATCTCTCATCGTTGTCAAATCTCCTGCATAACCCAACGAATGAACTCCTGCCAACATTTCCTCAACAGATGGGAGTTCTTCGTATTCTTCTATAACAGGAAATCCAATGATTGTTCTAAATTCATCCAGAGATAATCTACAGTTGAAGATTTCTGTTTCTGATTCTAGTGAAAATTTGAAGTATTCTGCTGTGTTGTGCCTTTTACTTCCTCGCACATATTCAATAGATTCCCACAGCTCAAAGACATACTTCTCAGGTACAAGTGCACCTCCAGTTAAAGCATTATTTAGTGGATGATAGCTGAGAATCTCTGGAATGATAGGAAATTTGCAAGCAAAAGGAATATGTAATGCTTGATTAGCTTGCATTTTCATTGAATCTCCTTCTCTGAACATTGCCATCTGGATACTTTATTATTTTTTTTTTTTTTTTCTGTTCAAGACAAACTGACCAAAGTTTTTGACCAGAAAAGACATGTTAAACACAGAAAAAATAACAAAATATACCAACTTTTAAGAAACACATTTATGACACAGACAATGTTTTGCATATATATTAAAAATGAGAGAACAAAGTAGTACACAAAGGCGTTCGATACCTTGCATCTCACCCAAATATATATACAAAACATAACAATATATAGGAAAAAAAAAAAAAAAAAAAAAAAAAAAAAAAAAAAAAAAAAAAAAAAAAAAAAAAAAAAAAAAAAAAAAAAAAAAAAAAAAAAAAAAAAAAAAAAAAAAAAAAAAAAAAAAAAAAAAAAAAAAAAAAAAAAAAAAAAAAAAAAAAAAAAAAAAAAAAAAAAAAAAAAAAAAAAAAAAAAAAAAAAAAAAAAAAAAAAAAAAAAAAAAAAAAAAAAAAAAAAAAAAAAAAAAAAAAAAAAAAAAAAAAAAAAAAAAAAAAAAAAAAAAAAAAAAAAAAAAAAAAAAAAAAAAAAAAAAAAAAAAAAAAAAAAAAAAAAAAAAAAAAAAAAAAAAAAAAAAAAAAAAAAAAAAAAAAAAAAAAAAAAAAAAAAAAAAAAAAAAAAAAAAAAAAAAAAAAAAAAAAAAAAAAAAAAAAAAAAAAAAAAAAAAAAAAAAAAAAAAAAAAAAAAAAAAAAAAAAAAAAAAAAAAAAAAAAAAAAAAAAAAAAAAAAAAAAAAAAAAAAAAAAAAAAAAAAAAAAAAAAAAAAAAAAAAAAAAAAAAAAAAAAAAAAAAAAAAAAAAAAAAAAAAAAAAAAAAAAAAAAAAAAAAAAAAAAAAAAAAAAAAAAAAAAAAAAAAAAAAAAAAAAAAAAAAAAAAAAAAAAAAAAAAAAAAAAAAAAAAAAAAAAAAAAAAAAAAAAAAAAAAAAAAAAAAAAAAAAAAAAAAAAAAAAAAAAAAAAAAAAAAAAAAAAAAAAAAAAAAAAAAAAAAAAAAAAAAAAAAAAAAAAAAAAAAAAAAAAAAAAAAAAAAAAAAAAAAAAAAAAAAAAAAAAAAAAAAAAAAAAAAAAAAAAAAAAAACTGACCAAAGTATTTGAAAACCAAAGATATAAACACAGAAAAAATAACAAAATATACCAACTTTTAAGAAACACATTTATGACACAGACAATGTTTTGCATATATATTAAAAATGAGAGAACAAAGTAGTACACAAAGGCGTTCGATACCTTGCATCTCACCCAAATATATATACAAAACATGACAATATATAGAATCACATAAGTATTAAAAGATAAGAAAACAAGGTAGTACACAAAGGCGTTCGATACCTTGCCTCTCACTCTAAACACTTATGAAATACTATATATTTACACACACAATACACATATACAAATAAACATTTTAAAACACAGCACAAATAATAATAAAAGAAACATAGAATAAAAATAAAGAATAAAAAATTTGAGAAAATTCTCATTTTGTACTGTTTGCCGAGCAAAAAGCTCTGCAAACAGTTGATTTTAAAAACTTTGAGAAAATTCTCATTTTGTACTGTTTGCCGAGCAAAAAGCTCTGCAAACAGTTGTTTTAAGAAAACTTGGTGAAAATTTTCACTTTGTACTGTTTGCCGAGCAAAAAGCTCTGCAAACAGTTGATTTTAAAAACTTTGAGAAAATTCTCATTTTGTACTGTTTGCCGAGCAAAAAGCTCTGCAAACAGTTGATTTTAAAAACTTTGAGAAAATTCTCATTTTGTACTGTTTGCCGAGCAAAAAGCTCTGCAAACAGTTGATTTTAAAAACTTTGAGAAAATTCTCATTTTGTACTGTTTGCCGAGCAAAAAGCTCTGCAAACAGTTGATTTTAAAAACTTTGAGAAAATTCTCATTTTGTACTGTTTGCCGAGCAAAAAGCTCTGCAAACAGTTGATTTTAAAAACTTTGAGAAAATTCTCATTTTGTACTGTTTGCCGAGCAAAAAGCTCTGCAAATGAGCTATTTAGATGCACTCCTTTGAAATGTATGAAATTTTCTTATATTGAACAAAACTGTTTGCCGAGCAAAAAGCTCTGCAAACAGTTGTTTTAAGAAAACTTAGGTGAAAATTTTCACTTTGTACTGTTTGCCGAGCAAAATGCTCTGCAAACAGTTGAATTTAAGAACTTTGTGAAATTTTTTTTCATTTTGTACTGTTTGCCGAGCAAAAAGCTCTGCAAACAGTTGATTTTAAAAACTTTGAGAAAATTCTCATTTTGTACTGTTTGCCGAGCAAAAAGCTCTGCAAACAGTTGAATTTAAGAACTTTGTGAAATTTTTTCATTTTGTACTGTTTGCCGAGCAAAAAGCTCTGCAAACAGTTGAATTTGAAAACTTAGGTTAAAATTTTCACTTTGTACTGTTTGCCGAGCAAAATGCTCTGCAAACAGTTGATTTTAAAAACTTGGTGAAAATTTTTCACTTTGTACTGTTTGCCGAGCAGAATGCTCTGCAAACAGTTGTTTTAAGAAAACTTGGTGAAAATTTTTCACTTTGTACTGTTTGCCGAGCAGAATGCTCTGCAAACAGTTGTTTTAAGACTTGGAAAAGTTTTAACCAAAATGATCTGTTTGCCGAGCAAAATGCTCTGCAAACAGTTGATTTTAAAAACTTTGAGAAAATTCTCATTTTGTACTGTTTGCCGAGCAAAATGCTCTGCAAACAGTTGTTTTTAAAGCTTGAATGACTTGGAATTCAATTTGAACAAAATGCACTGTTTGCCGAGCAAACTGCTCTGCAAACAGTTCATTTTAATACTTGGAAAAATTTTGGAATTCAAACTGCTTGTTTGCCGAGCACAAAGCTCTGCAAACAATTGATTTTAAAAACTTTGATTCATTTGAAAGCCAACAACCTTGAATGCCGAGCAAAATGCTCTGCAAACAGTTGAATTTAAGACTTTGTGAATTTTTTTTTTTTCATTTTGTACTGTTTGCCGAGCAAAATGCTCTGCAAACAGTTGATTTTAAAAACTTGGTGAAAATTTTTCACTTTGTACTGTTTGCCGAGCAAAATGCTCTGCAAACAGTTGATTTTAAAAACTTGGTGAAAATTTTTCACTTTGTACTGTTTGCCGAGCAAAATGCTCTGCAAACAGTTGTTTTAAGAAAACTTGGTGAAAATTTTTCACTTTGTACTGTTTGCCGAGCAAAATGCTCTGCATCAAGTTGATTTAATGACTTGGTGAAAAACAAATTTGGTTTGTTGAAAACAAGCATTTGCCGAGCAAAAAGCTCTGCAAATGACACTTTTGATCCAAAAATTTGTTTGAGAAAATTAAGCAAAGGTTAATCAAACTTAATGATGATTTGAAGGAGATCAAGAACAAAGTACCCATTTGCCGAGCAAAAAGCTCTGCAAACAGTTCATTTTAAAAACTTGGATTCATTTTGAACACCAAAAACCTTGAATGCCGAGCAAAATGCTCTGCATCAAGTTGATTTAATGACTTGGTGAAAAACAAATTTGGTTTGTTGAAAACAAGCATTTGCCGAGCAAAAAGCTCTGCAAATGACACTTTTGATCCAAAAATTTGTTTGAGAAAATTAAGCAAAGGTTAATCAAACTTAATGATGATTTGAAGGAGATCAAGAACAAAGTACCCATTTGCCGAGCAAAATGCTCTGCAAATGGTACTTTTCATCAAAAACATAATATTCCTTCAACCAACCAAAAAAAAAAAAAAAAAAAAAAAAAAAAAAAAAAAAAAAAAAAAAAAAAAAAAAAAAAAAAAAAAAAAAAAAAAAAAAAAAAACTCAAATATAAGCATATATATCCATTCAGAACCGATTAACAACAAATATATACCCTAAACATGCATCTACGATCATCAAAACACACAACAAATTGTCACAAAGCATATCAAACACTAACAGTTTATCTCGGCATTTCATCAAACAGTTGAAGTGCGAAAATAAAACAAGTGATTTTACCTTTAAAATGATGATCTGATGGAAAAGATAGATGATTTTATCCACAAAATCGATCACCAGATTAATCCCACTTGGATTATTAGGAAACAAATGAAAGTTTGATTGATTGATGTGATGTTTTGATCGGTTAGAGAGAAAAATCAAAAGAAACTGGATTTGAATTTGAATAAAAGTGAGTTGACCCGCCCATATGTTCTATTTAAACAATGAATTCGGGTCGCGGGTATGGACACGACCCGCGTGTCAACCCGATTTCAAACAGGTCATGGGTTCATCATGCAGTTGGGCTCAATTTGATATTGGGCTTAAAACTCATTTTGGGCTCATGATGGTTTTGGGCTGAAAGCTAACTAATAACAAAAAAAATATAGAAAGAAAAAATAATAAAAATAAAAAAAAAAAAAATAACAAAAAAAAAAAAAAAAAAAAAAAAAAAAAAAAAAAAAAAAAAAAAAAAAAAAAAAAAAAAACTTTTTATCATTTTTGGATTTTCTAATTTTGTATTTGATTTTTCAGATTTTAACGACAAACACACATGCAAATAAAGAAAGTAAAAAAAATTTAAACAAATAAAACAAACAATTAACAAATAATCAGATAAAAATTTACATGCATTTGCACACTCCCCCTCAAATTAAGCATATTAGACTATACTAAATTTACAAACTCCCCCTAAACACATGCATTCTACCCTTTTTCTCCCCCTCAAACATTACATGTAATAACAAGGAAAACACATCAATGTTTGAAACAGAGAATGAATAGAGAATACATGGCATGAAAGCATTTAAGTTTGTAAATCAAGCATTCCCAACTTGGTTTTCAGAAAATTGAACCTGTTTTCATCCAAAGGCTTAGTGAAAAAATCTGCAAGTTGGTAGTCTGTTGGGACAAAGTAGAGTTCGATGTTACCTTTCTCGACATGATCTTTAAGAAAATGGTACCGAACATCTATGTGCTTGGTCTTTGTGTGTTGTACAGGATTGCAAGAAATAGCAATAGCACTCTTAGAGTCACAGTAGATGGGAATCCTGTTGAATTGAAATCCATAATCAGTCAACTGTGTCTTCATCCAAAGAACCTGTGAACAACAACTTGCTGCAGCAACGTATTCAGCTTCTGCAGTAGATGTGGATACACAATTCTGTTTCTTTGAAGACCAACTGACCAATCTATCCCCTAGAAACTGTACACTCCCAGAAGTACTTTTTCGATCAAGCTTACAACCTGCATGGTCAGCATCCGAATATGCAATTAACTGAAACCCAGTATCCCTAGGATACCAGAGACCAAGGTTCACTGTGCCTTTCAGGTATCGGAAGATCCGTTTAACGGCCTGGAAATGACTTTCCTTGGGATTGGCCTGGTACCTGGCACACATGCATGTGGCGAACATAATATCCGGGCGACTTGCAGTCAAGTACATGAGTGACCCTATCATACTGCGATATTTCTTTTGATCAAAAGATTTTCCATTTAAGTCAGCATTTATCTTTGTTCGAGCTTCCATGGGTGTTCCAATTGTTTGACAATCCATCATATCAAACTTTTTCAACATGTCAAGAATGTACTTAGATTGACAAATAAAAGTACCATTTGACAACTGTTTTACTTGTAGACCAAGGAAAAAATTTAATTCACCCATCATGCTCATTTCAAATTTCTTGATCATTAAGGCAGAGAAATTCTTGCAGTATTTAGGGTTAGTTGACCCGAAAATTATGTCGTCAACATAAATCTGGATTAGAATGATGTCACTTCCTTGTCGTTTTATAAACAAGGTAGTGTCAATCGAACCTTTGCTAAAACCAGATTTCACAAGATAAGAAGAAAGAGCATCATACCATGCACGAGGCGCTTGTTTCAGACCATACAATGCCTTATCTAACCTGTAAACGTAGTCAGGATGTTTGGAACTCACAAAACCTTCTGGTTGTTCAACGTAGACTTCTTCTTTGAGAATTCCATTCAAGAAGGCAGTTTTAACATCCATCTGGTAGACTGTGAAGTTCTTGTAGGCAGCATAGGCAAGAAACATCCGAATAGCCTCAATTCGTGCAACTGGTGCGAATGTCTCATCGTAGTCAATTCCATCTTGTTGGCAATATCCCTTTGCAACCAATCGTGCTTTGTTGCGTACAACAACTCCAGTTTCATCCTTTTTATTCTTGAAGATCCACTTGGTTTTAATTGGCTCCTTGTTCTTGTAAGGATTGGGAACCAATTTCCACACCTCAAGTCGTTCAAATTGATTCAGTTCCTCCTGCATAGCTTTTACCCAATCTGGACAACTTAGAGCTTCATTTACTGTCTTTGGTTCAACAATGCTCAGGAAATTCACAAACAAACATTCATTTGCTGAAGCGGATCTTGTCTGAACTCCTGTTGTTGGATTACCAATGACTTGAGAAATCGGATGAGCTCTAGTCCATTTGGTTGTGTGAGGAATTGGGTCAATTGGATCACCAGATTCTTCAGAATCAATAAAATCAGGAGTATGTTGTTCTGTCAATTGTTCAAGTGAAGTAGCAATTGGTTCAACAAAGTTATCTTGATTATAATCTTCTGGATTTGTTGATGGATTTGTCACTTGAGAGATAACATGAGGTTGAGTATGCAACTCTGAATAATCAGAAGGTGGAGGAGAATCAGATGGTGAACTAACATCTGATGATTGTGATGGTGAAGACTCATTTGGATCCATCTCTTTCGAATTTGAACTTGATGGTTCATTTGAATTCTCATCAGATTCAGACACTTTCTTCGGAACCTGGAAAAATTCTTCAAACAAGATATCCAAATCTTGTGAAGTCGGAGTAGAGAATGATTTGACATTTGATGCAGTCTGAGTTGTGGAAGCTTGTGGACATTGAAGTTCGGGTCTTGAACTGTGTTGTTCAAGAACCATTCCTGAGAGTTCATCAAATTTGACATTCATACTCTCTTCTATTCTCTTGGTTCTTCGGTTATATACACGATATGCAATGGATTCTTTTGAATAACCGATGAAATATGCCTCATCGCCTTTTGGTTCAAATTTGCCCAGATTGTCTCGATCATTGAGAACATAACACACACATCCAAAAATGTGCAAGAAGTTCACATTGGGCTTTCTTTTGTTTATCACCTCATACGGAGTTTTATCAAACCTCTTGTTTATTATGGATCTGTTTTGAGTAAAACAAGCAGTAGCAACAGCTTCAGCCCATAGATTCGGTGGCAACTTCGAATAGGCAAGCATTGTTCTAGCTGCTTCAACAAGAGTTCGATTTCGACGTTCAACTACTCCATTCTGTTGAGGTGTTCTGACAGCGGAAAATTGGTGTGAAATACCCATGGACTTGAAGAAAGAATCAATTGTTGAATTCTTGAATTCAGTGCCATTGTCTGAGCGAACAATTCTAACAGATGATTTAAGATTGACTTGGGTCTTCTTGATGAAATCAATAATCACTTGCGGAGCATCACTCTTTACGTGAAGAAAGAATACCCAAGTGTAACGAGAATAATCATCTACAATCACGAGAATGTATCGCTTCCCATGGATACTTTGAACTTTCATTGGGCCACACAAATCCATATGAATAAGGTGCAAAGGACCTTCTGTACTTAAGTGCTTCTTTGGTTTGTGTGAAGCTTTCTTCATCTTACCAATTGCACAAGCTGGACAAACATGTTCACTTTCATACTTGTAGTCCGGAAGACCTTCAACAAGTTGTTTATCCACAAGTGTATTAATCGTTTGAAAGTTAAGATGAGAAAGTCGGCGATGCCATAACCAAGAGTTTTGTGCAGTTGCTTTCGAAAGAAGACAAATCTCTGAAGAGTTGGATGGGATGTTGTTGAGATCAATTGTGAACAAATTATTGTCTCTCGTTCCAGTCAGAATATCCACACCATCTTCAGTCTGCACTTTGCATTCATATCTCCTAAATAATACTTGAAGATCATTGTCACAAAATTGACCAACACTAAAGAGATTGTGTCCAAGTCCTTCAACGTAGGAAACTCTCTTGATAGTGACTCCATTTTTGACAATGTCTCCGTAACCAAGAATAGGAGCGATATGATCATTTCCGAATCTGACGGTTCCCATAAACTTTTCAACAAAGTTCGAAAGAATTGACTTGGTTCCAGTCATATGGCGAGAACATCCCGAGTCAAAAAAAAAAAAAAAAAAAAAAAAAAAAAAAAAAAAAAAAAAAAAAAAAAAAAAAAAAAAAAAAAAAAAAAAAAAAAAAAAAAAAAAAAAAAAAAAAAAAAAAAAAAAAAAAAAAAAAAAAAAAAAAAAAAAAAAAAAAAAAAAAAAAAAAAAAAAAAAAAAAAAAAAAAAAAAAAAAAAAAAAAAAAAAAAAAAAAAAAAAAAAAAAAAAAAAAAAAAAAAAAAAAAAAAAAAAAAAAAAAAAAAAAAAAAAAAAAAAAAAAAAAAAAAAAAAAAAAAAATAACACACGAATGAAAAAATAAAAAGAAACTATATATATAATAAAATAACAAAGTACACATAAAAAAAAAAAAAAAAAAAAAAAAAAAAAACTAACGCACAAGCAAACTTGTTATTCAATCATTAAACAAACACACAAAATTGTTCAAAACACACATACGAATTACAAGTAAGGAACTGTAAAAGTTTATACACATTCTTTGATACAAGCAGGACTAGTCCTAGATGTTGTAACATTATCTAATGTATTTGATCTACGGACAATCCACACTTGTTTGACATGGGTTGTGTTTCCATCAAGTTTGAGTTTTCTAGTAGCATGCAAGAATCTATCTTTTGGAATCCATTTACTGCTACTTTTCATGCACAAGTCACCTGAAACACGAGCATTCTTAGAATTAGCAACTAATTTTGCATTTATGTTCTGAACAGGTTTCTTCTTGATGGGTTCAGTGGTCTTATTCACTTTCTTAATGTTATTAGGTGACAACCATCCATACTGGTCTTTGTATTTAGTTATGCCTGTAACAGTATCTCTAACCCTATGTAAAGTGCACTTAGGATTCTTCTGAGAGTACCTAGGGAAACTAGAATACCTAACCTGCTGAGGTTGTTTGATACCTAATGAGAAAGATTCAATTTTACTAATCTTCTGACCACTGCTTGTTTTGACTTCTTTTTGAGACTCAGATTTAGATTTGACCTTGTACATCTGTTGTTGCCTAGAAGTCTTTGATACAGATTGTGTGGTCTTGGGTTTTGAAACACACTTTGGGAATGGTCTGGTCTTCGGTTTTGAAGCAGTCTTGGGTAATGGTTTGGTATTTGGTTTTGAAGCAGTCTTTGGTAATGGGTTGGACTTTGATTGTTGGGTGGTCTTTGGTCTTTGGAACTTATTGATTGATGAAGATTGTGAAGAGTGTGACTTTGGAATCTTCTTTAGATTAAAATCAAGTTTTTCTTCCTTTTTAACAAAATGTTTTTCAAACTCAGGATCAAAATCATGATTGTCTTCCAAATATGTTGACATTTCATCAGTTTCCAACTTCACACTGACGTCACTTTTCTTCATTGGACATGGACTTTGCTTGAGTGAAATTGATGCTTTTTCATTTTCTTTATGAAATTGAAGTGCTATTTTCTGAAGTTGGTATTCAACTTTTAAATCATTAAGTTCCTTTAGCACATTTAATCTCTGTTTTCTTTCTTTTTCAAACTTTTGTTTGAAAGCATCAATTTCATTCAAGTAAGATTGAGTTCCTTCTGAAAATTTGGTGAAAGTCTCAATTTCAGAGGTAAGTGGGAAAAAAATAATCATCAATATCATGAACATCATCTAAATCACCATCAGTTTGAACAGAAACATGGACAACTTGACTCTCAGTTTGCACAGATGCATTCATGATTTCACAAATTGAACATGTAGTTTGTGAAGTTGTCTCATTTTGACACACAGATTTGGTTGATGGAGATGGAGTGGCCATAACTTCACAAACAGGACAATTGGGGTGGTCACACTCATTTTCATGATTCTTGGGTGAGTCAATGACATAATGATTTTGAGTCTTCAAATTTTCTATCAAAGATTGCTTTTTCTCAAGAGACTTTTCCAGATCTTCAATTACCTTTTCCAAAACTTTTTGTGGCACATAAGGTCTCAAATTTTCAGGTTTTGGTAATGGGTTGGACTTTGATTGTTGGGTGGTCTTTGGTCTTTGGAACTTATTGATTGATGAAGATTGTGAAGAGTGTGACTTTGGAATCTTCTTATGATTAAAATCAAGTTTTTCTTCCTTTTTAACAAAATGTTTTTCAAACTCAGGATCAAAATCATGATTGTCTTCCAAATATGTTGACATTTCATCAGTTTCCAACTTCACACTGACGTCACTTTTCTTCATTGGACATGGACTTTGCTTGAGTGAAATTGATGCTTTTTCATTTTCTTTATCAAGTTTTTGTTTAAGAGAATCTTTTATACAACACTCATATTTTAGGTCAGAAATTTTGTTTTCAAATTGTCAAAATCCTTTTGAAGTGATTCAAATTTATCTTTAGAATTTTGAAATTCGATCTCTTTGTCTTCCAAATATGTTGACATTTCATCAGTTTCCAACTTCACACTGACGTCACTTTTCTTCATTGGACATGGACTTTGCTTGAGTGAAATTGATGCTTTTTCATTTTCTTTATCAAGTTTTTGTTTAAGAGAATCTTTTATACAACACTCATATTTTAGGTCAGAAATTTTGTTTTCAAATTCTGTCACATCAGGGATAGATTCTTTGAATTTGACATTTAAAGACTCAATGTCTTCAGCCAAAGCATTTGCTCTAAACATCTCATTTGTCTTTTCAACCTGAAGTTGTTTGACAGTCTTGCTCAGTTCAAGAACTTTGGTCTCAAGTTCTTGTTTCTCAAGATGCAGTTTGGAGGTCGGAGTAAACTTGACTACTGCTTTTTTAGTTTTCAAATTGTCAAAATCCTTTTGAAGTGATTCAAATTTATCTTTAGAATTTTGAAATTCGATCTCTTTGTCTTCCAAAAGCTTTGTTAATTGAGAAATTTGTTTACTCATCGATTGAGCACTCTTATTCATTAAGTAATCTAAATCAGATTGAGTATTGTTAATTACCTCATCCTTAACCTCTGAAGAACTTTCATCAGCTTCCTCCAACTCCGTTGATCTCTTGATCTTTGTCATGAAACACACGTTTGCTGCAAGTTCATCTGTCTCCTCATCAGATAGATGCAACCACTTGTCATCTTCAGCGAGAAGAGCAATGCCACTTTCTTCTTGTCTTGCCAGCAAAAGTTTGTACTTGTAGTACTCGGAGTTCTTCTGTCGAGGTTTGGTGCAGTTGATTGCAAAATGTCCAGTCAAGCCACAGTTATAGCACTTCTTGTCTTCATTCCTTCTCTCCATAACCTTTTTCTCAAACCTCTTCTGATTGTTAAACTTCTTCTCACCACCAATAAATTCATTCTTCGGATCAAACTTAGGAGCATTTGTATTCTTTGCATACGAAGAAACTGATGAAGTCCTAAGCTGATTGTTGGTTGGTTTTTTCTTGAAGAATTTCTTCTTTAAAGCCTTCGTGAAATAAGCGAGTTCCTTATACATCTCTTTCTGTCTTTCATCAAGATCAGAATCACTCATATCACTCAAATCAGAATCAGTTTCAGACTCAACAAATCTTTGTTTTGATACTCTTGAATTCTTCTTCTCAGCTACCAAGGCTAATGGATCGGAATGAGAACTCTCCCCTTTTTGCTTCTGAATTCTCTTGACATCCTCAACATTCAGTTGCAGCTTCTCAAATAAGGTGTGAATGGTGAGTTTTCCAAAATCTGATTGTTGGTTGAGTTGGGTTCCATACACTTGCCATTCCTCTTCCAGATTCTTAATGAATTTGATGTTCAGTTCCATATTGGTTCTCTTCACATCATTCTTTCTCAGCTCATTGATGACATTGCAGAATCTGTTGTACACCTCATTCAAAGGTTCACCTTTTTGTTGTTTGAATGTTTCATACATATTCAAAACAGTTGACAACCTAATGGTGTTTGATACATCTGATCCTTCCATCTGCTTCTCCACTTCATCCCAAATGTCTTTTCCTGTTTCATAGGAATCAACATTGCAGTAAATGTCATCAGGAAGTGCTTGGTAAAGGTATGCAATTGCACTTTGATCAGGGATCTTGAGCAGATTCTTCTCTTTGACTTGATGACTTGATAAATGGACGTTATGGAGCCATTTCCACACGTTTTCAACCATAAATTCCGACTTTGGGGGCAAGTCTTTCGTTTTACCTGTTCCTGTACAACTAACTCGAAGTAATAACGGTCAGTTATCTTAGAGCCTCAAGATCTTGGACCCGAAGATCTTGGAGGTGAAAATCTCAGGCATAACACTTTTCAAGAATCACTTTGTAGTCAGCATCACAAAGTTGATTTATGCTGATAAGGTTATGTTTCAACCCATTTACATATGCAACCTTGGTGAACTTTATAACACCTTTAGAGAGAAGTCCATAACCTTCAGTTTGTCCAGTGGAGTTATCACCAAACACTACAGTAGGGCTAGGAGCCTCTACATAGTTATCCAGCAGGGTCTTAGAGCCAGTCATGTGTTTTGAACAGCCATTGTCCAAGTACCACACTCCTTTTCCTAGCGAGCCCTGCATGGATATAATAGAAGGATTTAGATGGGTTCACTATTAAACTCGCTGATAGCTAGATCAACAGAGTTAAACGGAACTGCTTCAGAGTTTTCCTCTTCAGCTTGAGTAGAAGGGTAAGGAGGAAGAGAATCTCGAGGAAAGGTGCCATAAGATGATTCATCACCATCGAATGGTGTTATAGTGTTGCCACTATCAAGGAAGACCATGTTGCTGACAACATTTGTGTCACTGAACTCAACTATGAAAGTTGGTTCACCAAACTCATTGGGTATTACTGTAACATCCCAAACATTTTGTGTTTGACTATATGACTTTCCGTTAGTTAACGTTAGGTTCGTTAAGTTATGTGCCTTATATGTGGTTATGCGATTAAATGCTTATATGATTAATGTGAAATGATTTATATGATGTTAATGAAAGTAATTATGGTAGAGTGATGTAATTAAGTGCTTGCTGGTGTGTTAAGTCTCCCGGTAAGAGAATTAAGCTAAGAAAGTTAAGTTTAGAAGTAGAGGGGTCCTAAGTGTAACTTAATAGGGAGATGGCCAGGGGTTAGAGGGAAATTAGGCAGCCCTAGTTGTCACAAAACTTCCGTCTCTTGTGTATGAAAACCCTCCAGCCGATCCCTCCCTTCTCAAACAAAAGATCCAATCGTTTAGTGCTGTTTTAATCAAGGATTGTTTAGATCTTGAGTCCCCTACGTCAAGTACAAGTAATATAGGTATAATCCTCTTTGGAATCTGATTATTTGAGTCATAGATGAGTATCCAACCCAGGCCATGGGGTGTGGGTTAGGTTATTTGATTAAACGTTTACTGATTTCATGTTATTCGGGTGATTGAATGATTGATTCATGTTGTAAAAGATTAAAGGTTTGATTGATGGATATAAGTCAGTAAAAGTATTGTCAAAAAGGTTAATTTTATGTCTCCAGGTTGAATTAATGATTGGTGTTCGTATAGGATTTGATTAAAGGATTAAAAAGTTGGATTTTAGTCGAACTGGCTATATGCGGCGCACAGGACTTCCATGAGGCGCATATATGCCATTTTTGAAAAATTGATTTCAGGTGAGAGCCCGATATGCGGCGCATAGAAATTCTATGCGGCGAATGGATTGAGTGTTCAGATTTTTGGATACTTTCTGTGACAAAATTAGATGATTTATGCGGCGCATACTTACTCCATACGGCACATAAATGCCCAGATTTGGTTTTGTGCGGCGCATAAGGTCCCCATGCGGCGCACGGATGGGTTCAGTTTGACACCTAAGTTTTGTTTAGCTTATAGACCGATCTTATACTTATTATAGGTAGTCGGGAGTACTTAGCAAGCACCATAAGATACTCTTAACTCGTTGGTAAGATGTATCAAGGTAAGATACACTACTTTGACACGCTGAGGGTTCAACAAAAGCATGGTTTTCATATTCTAACTTCCCTAATGATATCTTGTTTACTGATGGGTATTCGGGGTTACACAGGAGGTTATATGGGCTATGTACTTGACCATTGAGACCTGAAATGCAGTCCCAATGATATGTGATGTGATGCTATGCTATGAAATGATATGTAATGTCTTGTGATGTAATGAAATGTGACACATGTTGATGACTATTAAAATGTGCATGATTGTATGGCTTGTTCATCTAGTTCACTAGACTCTTTAAGTTGCCATGTCATGTGCATGTTTAAGGGCCCAAACGTAAAAGATGAATATGTGTTATGTTTAGGTAATGTGGTCACCTAAACTATATGTAATGTAAATCGAGCTCGTAT
Source organism: Erigeron breviscapus (assembly GCA_034093135.1). NCBI lineage: Eukaryota > Viridiplantae > Streptophyta > Magnoliopsida > Asterales > Asteraceae > Erigeron > Erigeron breviscapus. The sequence goes on along the minus strand of CM067169.1, from coordinate 156,439,231 downwards.
TTGATGTGAAAGTGTTAAGCTTAACCCGTACTTGCCCTTGCCCGGCGGGTGCGTATATGTAGTTGCTTGGGTGGCTCCTTGCAACATAATTACGTGGTTTGAGTATCTCCGGGTGGAGTGATTACCCACCAATGTCCCGAACATACGGACTACTCCTGGATTGGCTTGCCATTCCTTAACGACACTAATGGACCGCTGAAAGGCTTATCCATCCAGTCGGGTGTGAGGTTCCCTTTAGGTCTTATGACCGCCTACACACAAACTTACACCTTATATGATATGCGTGACTTAAGTCACACCTGAAATGATGTTATATGTGATGATGAAAAGATGATTAGGCACAATTAAGACGAACGATCCCATATGAATGATGTTTATGGCTATATGAGATGCTTTATGATGATGTGTGCCTTAATGATGAAAAACAACTTTTATTAAGTTTTAATTGGACAAACGTTTTCATAATCTTGTGTTATCTTACTTAGCTAATTCGTTAGCTAACACTTGTTTCTTGAAATGTGTTGTTCCCTCAGGTTTAGCCAGCTTTGAGTGTTGATGAATAAAGAGCGAGGCATGGGTAGATTGCTTGAAGATGATCATAGTTTACCCATAGTGGCTGCTCCTTTAGACCTTTGATTTATGTTAAGATTTTTATGGATTGTTAAGACTTGTGATCGGTTGTTTTATGTTGGGCAACCGATGGATTTCCATTTAGACTTGTTTCAATGATATGGCAAGTAACACCATTTAATGAATAAACCAAACTGAATTTATTGGTTTGGACTTTTAAATGTTTGTTCCGCTTTCTTTGACACCGTTAGGTGAAAATTTTTGGAAATCCTTATTTTTAAACGACGGGTGTTACAAGTTGGTATCAGAGAAATGGTTTAAGTGAACCAAGAACTATAGATTTACCGTAGGAATTGGACTTAAACCGATAGAGGACATGTAGGGCTTAAGTAGATATGCTTAGCCATTGAAATGAAACGCTTTAGGACGGGTTTGGGAGTGAGTGAGAGAGTAGGTTAAGGCTTGGTTGTGTATGTGTTTTGCTGAAATTTGAGGTTACATAGCCTTATTCACTTTATTCTCGCTTTAACTCTTACTAACCGCCGTCATTGCATTGTAGACATTATGGTTAACACTCATACCAGCAGTCAGCGTGAGAGAGCTGCTCCAAGCAATGCTCCAGCTGATCAGAATGGGGCTGGAAATGGTGTTAACCAAAGGCCTCCTCGAAGGCCACTTCCGGGTGTACAACCTACAAGGTCAGAAATTGATAGGGCAAACCCAGTGATTGAGTAGATTCCTACTCGATCTAAAATGCATGAAGAATTGAGGGCTATTCAAGCCCATTTGTTAAGGACTAAAGAGGAGTTGGCTCAAATGAGGGCCGAAAGGGATACTAGCTTACACCGGGATGAGCACACAGATGGAAACTATTCCAACCGCTCAAACTGTGCTGAGCCATCTATTGTAAGGTCATTGGTTTCTCCTGAGAATGTGGTTGCTGATGTGAATGGTGTGGAAAATGTGGTGGAGCCTCGTGTTGTGGTTGCCCCTCGTGCTAATAACTTTAAGTATGAGAGCTTTCAGAAGTGTGGAGCAAAAGCATTTGATGGTACTCAAGATGCTGTAGGTGCCATGGAATGGTTGGACGATATCGAGGTTGTGTTTGCTTCATGTTATTGCCCTGAGGATATGAAGGTATTGTGTGCTTCCCGTATGCTAAAGAAGAATGCTCGTAATTGGTGGAGGGTTGCTACTGTCTCTTTGACTCCCGAGGTGCTAGATGCTATGCATTGGGGTACATTTAGGGAGAAGTTTTTGGAAGAATATGTGGGTACTCGTGAGTTGAGGTTGATTGAGAAGGAATTCAGAGCTTTAACCGCTAAGCCCGGTGCCATAACTGAGTATGCTCACTCATTTATGGAAAAGCTTAAGTTTATTGGTCACTTGGTTCATAGAGATGTTGATCAGGTTGAAGCTTATTGTAATGGTCTCCCTGCTAGTTATCGTGGCCTTTGTAGGCAACATACTACATTGTCTGCTGTGATTAAGGAGTCCAAAAGGTTAGATGATGATTTCAGGTCTGAAAAAGTGGTTGATAGAGTTGAGGATAAGAAGTCTGGGTTCAAGAGAAGGTCCAATGGGTCTTCGAATTCTAATAAGAAGTTCAAAGGTAGTTCTACTTCGAATGGAGATAAGGATAAGAAGAAGAGTAGCACATGGTGTTCAGCTTGCAAGTCTCATCATGATGGTCCATGTTCAAACAAGACCAAGAGGTGTGACAAGTGTGGTAAACCGGGGCACGCCCCAGCTGTTTGTAAGGACTAAACTCGTTGCTATAATTGTCAAGAAACGGGTCATATGATTGCTGATTGTCCTCAGATGAAGAATGATGGGAAGAAGACTGTAAACTATGGCTAAATCGTGAATAGTGATTATGTGTGTGAAAGAGAGAGTTAGAGAGAGAATGGGAGAAAGGGAAATTCTATTTCAAAAGTTTTAAAGGTTACATAATCCATGGGATGGAGGGGTATTTATACCGAAAGTTAATTACACAAAGGTCCTTCCTTAATTAAATAATAACCCCTCCATACTTAATTACATTACAATTGAACACCCCTCCATACTTAACTAAATTACAATTTAAACCACAATTTTATATCTAACAATCTCCCCCTTGGTGTTGAATTGTAAAAGTTGCATCGTCTTCGATCTTTAAAACTTGATGAGCCCATTTCGTTGAGAATCTTTGTTGTTGAGAAGACTTTGAAGCTTTCTCTTTGTCTTCATTGTCTTCGAGCAACTTTGACTTTTTGAATTCTCAAGCATTCTGTGAAAGCGAAGACTTAGGTTTCTTGTGGAATGCGGAAGCTTGGTATGAAGTGGAAAGCTTGTCTTGGTTCTTACTTTACAGTCTTTTATCATTTGTCTTTTGCTCCCCCTCAAACACAATTTTCTCAACAACAAACAATTAATCCAAAAATTGAATTTTCCTTTAAGCTCCCCCTCAAATTGAGCATAACCTACTGAGCAAATAATCAAACAATGCATTGTGCTCCCCCTCAAAAAGATAATCAATCTTTAGACTCTTCTCCCCCTCATGATGAACATGTACACGGTGTTCATCATGCAACAATGATTGATGTCCCACATGGCGAATGAAAATGTTTAATTATGAAGTAACGTCTCAAATAAACAGATTTTGAACGGGTTGTACACTGAAATGTGTACAAGCCAAATCACAACCACCTACTTGGATCCAGACGTTGAAACCCATGTAAGGGTGGGTCCAACTGGATATTTGAAGAGAGAAGTAGAAGGTTGTGCATAGTAAAACACTTTTTGCACACGAGGGTGAATGACTCGTGGTGCTAACTTAAACAGCTCAGAGAGAGAGTATTTAATGGGAGTGCTTTTAGGTTTTGGTTTGGGTTTAGTATGAGAGAACCAACCATATTGATCTCTATAACGAATGATTCCGGTGGTGGAATCCTTGAATATCTGGCAATGGCTGTTTATAGGCTTGAGAGGAGGTCTGGTCTTGGGAGGTGTGTAATATGGGTTAATTTGTTTGAGAGTAGGATGAGGTTTATGTGGAAGAGTTTTTATGTTGGTGAAGTGAGGTTCTTTTGAGAATTTGGGAGTGGTATGAGCTGGTTTGGAAGATGGTTGTGGTTGTTTATTGTTTTGGTGAGATGGTTTGGTGTTATGAAGATTTGTTTTGATTTTGGAGGAAGGGTGTTGCTTGGTATTGGTTGATAATTTTGGGTGATTGTAGTTTGGTTGGGCATTTGAAGGAATAGATTTTGTTTTAGTTGGATATGGAGTGGTTTGGTTGGGAAGAGGTGATTCTAGAGCATGGGTTGAGGGAGGATTCACTGGGTGTGACTTGGTTCCAAGGTGAGTTTCCAATGACAAGGAATGAGCTTTAAGTTGTTGGATTAACTTGAAACATGTTTGCTCATTATTCCTCGAAGAAATGGACTTGTTTTGTAATTCACGATTGAGCTTCGAAAGTTGTTGTTGCAAAACAAGTTCTTTAACTTGGGTTTCGAGGTTGGTTACAATGAGCTCTTTGAGAGAAATATCCAACTCATTGGTTAAATTGAGAATCTTTGACTGCAAATGATCATTGTCTTTTTGAAGACTTTCCATGTTTGACAAAATGAGATCATTAGCAGATTTGAGCTCTTTGTTCTCAGATTTGATTCGGTCAACTTCAGATTGAAGACTTTCCATGTTTGACAAAATGAGATCATTAGCAGATTTGAGCTCTTTGTTCTCAGATTTGAGTTGCTTAATTTCAAGTTGAAAACTGTTGTGTTGTGTCATAATTGTCTTAAATACTTCCACATTGACTTGTTTTTCCTCAAAAATAACCACTCCACATGGAAACGAACTGGTACAACACATACAAATGTGATTATCATGACGACGTATTTCTTCCCAACTTGGCTGTTCACCCATTAAAAAATCTAACACCGTCTCAACAAACTCATTCGGTATAATAGTTGACATTTTACAGGGTTTCGGAAATGTAGTACTAAAACAGGGTTTCAGAAATTTAGTACTAAAACAGGGTTTCAGAAATTTAGTACTAAAACAGGGTTTCAGAAATTTAGTACTAAAACAGGGTTTCAGAAATTTAGTACTAAAACAGGGTTTCAGAAATTTAGTACTAAAACAGGGTTTCAGAATTTTAGTACTAAAACAGGGTTTCAGAAATTTAGTACTAAAACAGGTTTCAGAAATTTAGTACTAAAACAGGGTTTCAGAAATTTAGTACTAAAACAGGGTTTCAGAAATTTAGTACTAAAACAGGTTTTGGTAAATTTAGTACTAAAACAGGGTTTCAGAAATTTAGTACTAAAACAGGGTTTCAGAAATTTAGTACTAAAACAGGGTTTCAGAAATTTAGTACTAAAACAGGGTTTCAGAAATTTAGTACTAAAACAGGTTTTCGAATTGTAGTACTAAAACAGGTTTTGGTAAATTTAGTACTAAAACCGGTTTTCAGAAATTGTGTACTAAATCAGGGTTTCAGAAATTTAGTACTAAAACAGGGTTTCAGAAATTTAGTACTAAAACAGGGTTTCAGAAATTTAGTACTAAAACAGGTTTTCGAATTGTAGTACTAAAACAAGTTTTGGTAAATTTAGTACTAAAACCGGTTTTCATAAATTGTGTACAAAATCCGGTTTTCGGCTCGAAATTTGGGCAAAGTCCCTTTTCCTAAAATGAAGAATTAAAGAACTAATACCGGTTTTGGATTAAACCAGGTATTATAATATGCAAATGAACTCAACCACACAAATTCTCAACTAAAATCGGTTTTCGGCTCGAAATTTGGGCAAAGTCCCTTTTCCTAAAATGAAGAATTAAAGAACTAATACCGGTTTTGGATTAAACCAGGTATTATAATATGCAAATGAACTCAACCACACAAATTCTCAACTAAAATCGGTTTTCAAGAAATTCTTCACTAAATCAGGTTTTCAAGAAATTCTTCACTAAAACAGGTTTTCAAGAAATTCTTCACTAAATCAGGTTTTCAAGAAATTCTTCACTAAATCAGGTTTTCAAGAAATTCTTCACTAAATCAGGTTTTCATGAAATCCTTTGAAAAACCGGTTTTCGTGAAGAAATTTGGGCGGAGTTTTGGCTTAGAAAATGAAGAAATTAAGCACAAATACCGGTTTTGGTGTAAACCAGGTATTATGAAATAAAGATACGAAAGCTGGTATGAAAACCGGTAGGAAAGCTGGTAGGAAAACCGGAAGAAAAGCTGGTAGGAAAACCGGAAGGAAAACCGGTTTTACAACAGAAATTAGAAGAAAAATGAAAACCGGAAGGAAAACCGGTTTTACAACAGAAATTAGAAGAAAAATGAAAACCGGAAGGAAAACCGGAAGGAAAGCTGGTAGGAAAACCGGAAGGAAAACCGGTTTTACAACAGAAATTAGAAGAAAAATGAAAACCGGAAGGAAAACCGGATTTCAGAACAGAAACCTTAGAATTCAATTTCAGGCCATTTGGTTTTGAATTGGGATTTGAAACTTCTTGAGGATGATTATAGGAAGGTAATGAGTGGAATGAAACTAAAAAGGAAGAAACTTTGAAATTTAGTACTAAAACAGGGTTTCAGAAATTTAGTACTAAAACAGGGTTTCAGAAATTTAGTACTAAAACAGGGTTTCAGAAATTTAGTACTAAAACAGGGTTTCAGAAATTTAGTACTAAAACAGGGTTTCAGAAATTTAGTACTAAAACAGGGTTTCAGAAATTTAGTACTAAAACAGGGTTTTAGAAATTTAGTACTAAAACCGGTTTTCATAAATTGTGTACAAAATCCGGTTTTCGGCTCGAAATTTGGGCAAAGTCCCTTTTCCTAAAATGAAGAATTAAAGAACTAATACCGGTTTTGGATTAAACCAGGTATTATAATATGCAAATGAACTCAACCACACAAATTCTCAACTAAAATCGGTTTTCAAGAAATTCTTCACTAAATCAGGTTTTCAAGAAATTCTTCACTAAATCAGGTTTTCAAGAAATTCTTCACTAAATCAGGTTTTCAAGAAATTCTTCACTAAATCAGGTTTTCAAGAAATTCTTCACTAAATCAGGTTTTCATGAAATCCTTTGAAAAACCGGTTTTCGTGAAGAAATTTGGGCGGAGTTTTGGCTTAGAAAATGAAGAAATTAAGCACAAATACCGGTTTTGGTGTAAACCAGGTATTATGAAATAAAGATACGAAAGCTGGTATGAAAACCGGTAGGAAAGCTGGTAGGAAAACCGGAAGAAAAGCTGGTAGGAAAACCGGTTTTACAACAGAAATTAGAAGAAAAATGAAAACCGGAAGGAAAACCGGTTTTACAACAGAAATTAGAAGAAAAATGAAAACCGGAAGGAAAGCTGGTAGGAAAACCGGAAGGAAAACCGGAAGGAAAGCTGGTAGGAAAACCGGAAGGAAAACCGGAAGGAAAACCGGTTTTACAACAGAAATTAGAAGAAAAATGAAAACCGGAAGGAAAACCGGATTTCAGAACAGAAACCTTAGAATTCAATTTCAGGCCATTTGGTTTTGAATTGGGATTTGAAACTTCTTGAGGATGATTATAGGAAGGTAATGAGTGGAATGAAACTAAAAAGGAAGAAACTTTAACATGTTTATAGGGTAAAGATTGGAACTTTCGGTAAGATGGGTGTTAGAAATATAAATGTAGTAGTTGATTTGTGTACCTTATGTTAATTTGTACTTATATTGTAATCTTGTTACAATGGAAGGGGGCATAGTGTAAATAGCTCATATGTATATAAACCCCTCCATTATGTTAATTGTAACCTTTCACCACATAATACAAAAAAATCTTTCCCTGACATCTCTCTACTCTCTCTGTACTTTCTCTCACTAGAAACCTCCATTAACACACACTAAAACACACAGTAAAGCTCGAATTCTATACTCTACAATTGGTATCTCTTGATCTTTGTCATGAAACACACGTTTGCTGCAAGTTCAACTGTCTCCTCATCAGATAGATGCAACCACTTGTCATCTTCAGCAAGAAGAGCAATTCCACTTTCTTCTTGTCTTGCGAGCAACAGTTTGTACTTATAATACTCGGAGTTCTTTTGTTGAGGTCTGGTGCAGTTGATAACAAAATGTCCAGGAATTCCACAGTTGTAGCATTTCTTGTCTTCATTCCTTTTATCCATAACCTTCTTCTCAAACTTCTTCTGATTGTCAAACTTCTTCTCACCACCAACAAAATCTTTCTTCTGATCAAACTTAGGAGCATTTGTTTTTTGCATACGAAGAGACTGATGAAGTCCTAAGTTGATTTGTGTACCTTATGTTAATTTGTACTTATATTGTAATCTTGTTACAATGGAAGGGGGCATAGTGTAAATAGCTCATATGTATATAAACCCCCTCCATTATGTTAATTGTAACCTTTCACCACATAATACAAAAAAATCTTTCCCTGACATCTCTCTACTCTCTCTCTACTTTCTCTCACTAGAAACCTCCATTAACACACACTAAAACACACACCAAAGCTCGAATTCTATACTCTACAATTGGTATCAGAGCACAATCAGAGTTGCTGAACGATCCACAAGCTTATTACAAGCTTAATTTGTGCTTAATTTCAGAATTTGAGTAATTTTTCTGAAAGGTTCATTTGCAGAGCTCACTGTTTCAGTGATTCCTGCAAATTAAGTATGTTTCTGTTCTAATTTTGTTCACCGATCGATTTAATATCAGTATATCTTCCTTCGCTATCAATTTCAGAAGCTAATTTCATCATTTGAGTTGTTTTTGATCGAGCTCTACAAATCGCATGTTCGTGAGGGTTTGATTTCCAGTTGAAATTAGCATCTAATTTGTTTGAGGATTTGTGCGCATTGATTTTCTAAACATTTTGATATAAAATTCGAGTTCTAATTCGCAAAAATGAAGAAGATATCGAAGATTTTCAGTCTTCTCTGCAAATAAGGGGTTGGCTGAACATAGAAGATAACCTAACCGACTATTTTGTCGTGTTGTGGTTACTCGTATTTGCAGAGGTCGTTGGCTAAGTGGTATTCTTACTTGTACTATTTGCAGAGCTTTTTGCTCGGCAAATAGTTATTTCAAGAAATTTGGTTAAGTGTGAAGTTCACTTGTTCTATTTGCAGAGCTCATTGCTCAGCAAATAAGTGGTTCAAGGATTTATGGTTAAGTGTTGAGATTACTTGTGCTATTTGCAGAGCTTTTTGCTCGAAAAATAGTTGTTTTTGAGAATTCTTGATTTGTGACTGGTGCTACTTGCATTGTTTGCAAAGGTTTAAGCTCGGCAAACAAGTGTTTTTGGTTGGTGTGACTAAGTACAAGTTCTATTTGTACTGTTTGCAGAGATATTTGCTCGGCAAATAGTTGAATTTGATTCTTCGACCAAGTGACTTTCTTAGTTGTGCTGTTTGCAGAGGTTTTTGCTCGGCATTCAGTTATTTTTGTGTGTTGATCTAAGTACTTGGGTTGCGACTTGGTCACTTACACCATTTGCAGAGAATTAAGCTCGGCACTTAGTTGTTTTTAAGATTCTCAAATCAAAATTTTTCAAGATAACTTCTCAAAACCATTTTTCATCAATATTCTTCAAGTGGGTTGAAAAATCAAAATTTTTGAAATTTTGAAATTTCTTACTTGTTCTATTTGCAGAGGATTAAGCTCTGCATTTAGTTGAAATTGAAAATTACCAAATTTTTCTAAGTCTGTTAATTGCTTGAAATGGCTTCAAGGGAAGCTTTAGCACTTGGTTCTGAAGGAAGACCACCTGTCTTGTTTAGAGGATCTTATCCTCAATGGAAGAAAAGATTTCTGAACTGGATAGATAGGCAAAAGAATGGAAAACTGTTAAGGAAATCATACAAAGATGGTCCTGAGATTCCAAAGAACCCTGTTAGTGGAGAAGTTTTACCTGAAGAGAGTTGGAATACAGATCAGAAAAACAGAGTTGAGGCTAATCAAAGTGCAATTGCCTACCTATACCAAGCACTTCCTGATGACATTTACTGCAATGTTGATTCCTATGAAACAGGAAAAGACATTTGGGATGAAGTGGAGAAGCAGATGGAAGGATCTGATGTGTCAAACACCATAAGGTTGTCGACTGTTCTGAACATGTATGAAACATTCAAACAACAAAAAGGTGAACCATTGAATGAGGTGTACATCAGATTCTGCAATGTCATCAATGAGCTGAGAAAGAATGATGTGAAGAGAACCAATATGGAACTGAACATCAAATTCATCAAAAATCTGGAAGAGGAATGGCAAGTGTATGGAACCCAACTCAACCAACAATCAGATTTTGGAAATCTCACCATTCATATCTTATTTGAGAAGCTGCAACTAAATGTTGAGGATGTTAAGAGAATTCAGAAGCAAAAAGCAGAGTGTTCTCATTCTGATCCATTAGCCTTGGTAGCTGAGAAGAAGACTTCAAGAGTACCAAAACAAAGATTTGTTGAGTCTGAAACTGATTCTGATTTGAGTGATATGAGTGATTCTGATCTTGATGAATTAACATAAGGTACACAAATCAACTACTACATTTATATTTCTAACAATCTCCCCCTTAGTAGTGATTTGTGAAAAATATCCAGTCTTTGTCTTTCTTTAAGCTCTTGTATTCGGTCTATCTTTGTTTGGATGCCAGAACCAATTTTCTCCTTCAGGTCTATCATCAGGAACAACCATGTTGTCTGCAAAGTTTCTTGGAGGAATGTTCTTCAAGGAGCTTGGGATTATATTGCTTGGTGAGTTTAAGAAGCTCTTTGTATTCTTCAACTTGTCTAGCTTCCTTAAACTTATACATTGAATCCAACTCTGGTCTTCTGGTCTTGGTAACTTTGGTAGCTCCACAAAATATTGGAAAAGCTCTTTCTTCCAAAAATCTAGACTTCTTGGCTGCCTCCTTTGGCTTAACACCCAGTGCAACCATTCTTTCTTTATCCCTCAAGAAGTATCCCCGATTAATGAATCTCCTTTGTTCTTCAGTTAATTCTGTTGGAAAATAATCAGGGAGAACTTCCTCGGATATGATTGCTTCTTTCAGCACTTGTTTATATGTTGATTTCTTGAAGTTCTATGATGCAGCCTCAGGAGTCTTTCTCAATTCATCAAAACTATTGAAGTCTTCAAAGGTATAGTGTTGAGGAGTAGTGAAACCCTGAGTAGAAGATTCTCCAACTTCTTTTCTGCTCGACGAACCTGTTTCAAAATAATCAAGATCTGGGAAATCTTCAAACACAGGTTCCTCAACAGCTTCTACGTTTATTGGAGTTCCAACTATTTCTGGCTCATCCAAGGTTACATTGTCTTTTGCAGCCTCAATGTCTGCTTCTCCCTCAGTATATTCCAACACTTCATTTTCAATCACAAACCCTTCTTCTTCATTAACCTCAACATTTTCAAAATCTTCTTCACTTTCTACATCAGAATCATCTCCAAAAACTTCAACTAATCTTCTTCTAATCTCATCATCTAAAGAATCGTTCTCAAAATTCTCAACATTCACACCCTCTACTCTTTCTTCCATCACCACATCTCCAACATTTCCTTCAACTCTTGCCGAAGTATTATCAATGTTTGTTTGACTTTCTCCTTGGTTCTCCCCCTCGGGGTGATCATCAGAATCAGGATCATCCCGACGAGAAGCAACCGAGGCCGGTCGGCAAGATTCTAATGCCAACAATCTTAATTTAAATTCAGCTAGTTTAGCATCATACTCAGCCTTTTGTCTTTGAACTTGTTCTTGTAAGGCTTTGACTCTTCTTTCAGTTGCAATTTCCCTTTCTCTAACTTCCAAGGCATTCAACACTCCTCTTTCAGTAACAGTCAACAAATCACCCTCCAATCTTAAGATATTTAACAAAACTTCACATGCAGAATCTTTGGTTGGTAGATTTGTTGATGTTGATGGAATTTGAATTGGTGTTGGTGTTCTTTGTGTTGGTGTTTGATGTGGAGGATCCAACCCGGAGGTTGTTGGCATACTTGTGGTGTGACCTAAATTCAGCGAAGCTGATTCAGGATTTCCTGCGGATCCTCGGGTTATACCCTTACCAGCAGTTTCCGATTCATGGGCTTTGCAACCCGAATCAATTGGTGTCCTAGACTGTGATAAATCACTGTCCTGGACTTGTTGTTGTTGGTCAACACCACTCACAACACCGGGGTCACTGAGAATGCCCGTTAATACAGTATCAGATTGATCCTGAGGAACAGCAGTGTCACTACGGCGTTCATACTGTCCCCCAGTCTCGGTCTGAGGACTGTTACCTGCGGCTAAAGCTGGCGTGATGTTAGCTAAGGCAGGATTTCCAAGCTGTCCTTGAGGGTCACACAAAGTGGGTCCCTCTCCGCTTGTTCCGACACCAGTACTCAACTGGGCTTGTGAATCAGTGTCCCTAGGAGATCTAGACTCTTGTGCATGAACTGAAGGCGAGAGGTGGGGCTGGTCCTCTCTAATTTCAACACTCTCATCCTCCAAATGAGGAGAGTGTGGTGAGCATGACTGATCCTCGTGCATTTGTGAGACTAACTCCTGTTGTGAGGAGTCAGAATGGTTGGGAGAGTTTGGTGCATACGAGAATGGGCAGTTCCTGATTTCTACCCTAGGGTAAACAACCCGGCTAGACACATTGGTTTGAACTAATGGAGGGCCAACGTTTTCTTTATGCCCTTGTCCTAACCCGGACCGCACATCCTCTCTGGTATTTTCAACTCCTCCCTCAAATCCGCCTTGTTCCTCCAGCACATCATCATCTCCAGTGCTAACATTCTCAGTTTCTAACTCAGATACAACATTATCCACAATTCTTGTTGCTTGTTCAACATCAAACTCCGCTGAGACACCAGGTTGTTCATTCACATCTGCTGAAGTAGATTCAAGTCTTTGTCTTGCAGATTTAGACGACTTATGTTTTCTTTTTGATTTCTTCTTCTTTGAAGTCTGCTTTAGAACACTTCTAGCAGACATTTTAAGTCATCTACCTGGTGGTGGAGTAGGTTCATCAGGTAGAGCAGATGCAAGTGGTGTTGGATTAAGAATCGGTGATGAACGAGGTGGTGTAAAAATTGGTGGATTCGGTGAAACAACGGATGGTATAGGTGTAGATTGCGAAGGTGAAGATTGTGAAAAATGAACGGTTGGTGTAGATTGTGTAGATTGTGAAGGTGATGTTTGTGAGGTAATGTTTGGTGTAGATTGTGAAACAGGTGAAGAAATAGGTTCAGGTGAAGCAACATCTTGCTCAAACATAACTCTCTTTGACTTTCTTTTCCTCTGCTCAGAGGCCCCTTCATCACTAACCCCTCTTTTTCTTTTTGACACACTAGGACCCTCACTTGGCGACCTATGCTCAGCTTGGGAAGGAGTCTGTCGGCTTTCAGACCCCATTGCTGAGACTAACCACTCGAGATAAGCCCTAAGGTGAGGACTCTGAGCAGGAACCAGATTTATCAGGAATGGTGGAATCGGAAAAGGTCTTACAGTTTCACAACTTGTGCCTCTCAAGTTGGATTTATACATCGCAATCACGCACTTGAAGCTGTTCTCCAATTTTGGAATTTCCTCTTCATTATCAAGAACATCTTCGATAATTAGTGTGAAGAATCTGATAAAGGGAATATATTTTCTGTCTTGTTTATCCTTTCCCTTGACAACTTGAATCATCTTTTTCCATATAATCGCCGCAAAGTCACACTGCACATTGTGAGTGACTGCATAGTATATTGCCAAAGAATCCTTTGTCAGAAGATCAATTCCTTTCTGTGATGGCATCAAGCAAGTTGTAAGAATATTGTACATCGTATGCCAGAGAGTTACTACATTACATCTTCTAAAATCTCTCATCGTTGTCAACTCTCCTGCATAACCCAACGAATGAACCCCAGCCAACATTTCTTCAACTGATGGGAGTTCTTCGTATTCTTCAAGTACAGGAAATCCAATTGTTGTTCTAAACTCATCCAAAGTGAATCGACAATAAAAAAAAAAAAAAAAAAAAAAAAAAAAAAAAAAAAAAAAAGTGAAAAATTGAAAAAACAGAAAACAAATAAAAAAAAAAAAAAAAAAAAAAAAAAAAAAAAAAAAAAAAAAAAAAAAAAAAAAAAAAAAAAAAAAAAAAAAAAAAAAAAAAAAAAAAAAAAAAAAAAAAAAAAAAAAAAAAAAAAAAAAAAAAAAAAAAAAAAAAAAAAAAAAAAAAAAAAAAAAAAAAAAAAAAAAAAAAAAAAAAAAAAAAAAAAAAAAAAAAAAAAAAAAAAAAAAAAAAAAAAAAAAAAAAAAAAAAAAAAAAAAAAAAAAAAAAAAAAAAAAAAAAAAAAAAAAAAAAAAAAAAAAAAAAAAAAAAAAAAAAAAAAAAAAAAAAAAAAAAAAAAAAAAAAAAAAAAAAAAAAAAAAAAAAAAAAAAAAAAAAAAAAAAAAAAAAAAAAAAAAAAAAAAAAAAAAAAAAAAAAAAAAAAAAAAAAAAAAAAAAAAAAAAAAAAAAAAAAAAAAAAAAAAAAAAAAAAAAAAAAAAAAAAAAAAAAAAAAAAAAAAAAAAAAAAAAAAAAAAAAAAAAAAAAAAAAAAAAAAAAAAAAAAAAAAAAAAAAAAAAAAAAAAAAAAAAAAAAAAAAAAAAAAAAAAAAAAAAAAAAAAAAAAAAAAAAAAAAAAAAAAAAAAAAAAAAAAAAAAAAAAAAAAAAAAAAAAAAAAAAAAAAAAAAAAAAAAAAAAAAAAAAAAAAAAAAAAAAAAAAAAAAAAAAAAAAAAAAAAAAAAAAAAAAAAAAAAAAAAAAAAAAAAAAAAAAAAAAAAAAAAAAAAAAAAAAAAAAAAAAAAAAAAAAAAAAAAAAAAAAAAAAAAAAAAAAAAAAAAAAAAAAAAAAAAAAAAAAAAAAAAAAAAAAAAAAAAAAAAAAAAAAAAAAAAAAAAAAAAAAAAAAAAAAAAAAAAAAAAAAAAAAAAAAAAAAAAAAAAAAAAAAAAAAAAAAAAAAAAAAAAAAAAAAAAAAAAAAAAAAAAAAAAAAAAAAAAAAAAAAAAAAAAAAAAAAAAAAAAAAAAAAAAAAAAAAAAAAAAAAAAAAAAAAAAAAAAAAAAAAAAAAAAAAAAAAAAAAAAAAAAAAAAAAAAAAAAAAAAAAAAAAAAAAAAAAAAAAAAAAAAAAAAAAAAAAAAAAAAAAAAAAAAAAAAAAAAAAAAAAAAAAAAAAAAAAAAAAAAAAAAAAAAAAAAAAAAAAAAAAAAAAAAAAAAAAAAAAAAAAAAAAAAAAAAAAAAAAAAAAAAAAAAAAAAAAAAAAAAAAAAAAAAAAAAAAAAAAAAAAAAAAAAAAAAAAAAAAAAAAAAAAAAAAAAAAAAAAAAAAAAAAAAAAAAAAAAAAAAAAAAAAAAAAAAAAAAAAAAAAAAAAAAAAAAAAAAAAAAAAAAAAAAAAAAAAAAAAAAAAAAAAAAAAAAAAAAAAAAAAAAAAAAAAAAAAAAAAAAAAAAAAAAAAAAAAAAAAAAAAAAAAAAAAAAAAAAAAAAAAAAAAAAAAAAAAAAAAAAAAAAAAAAAAAAAAAAAAAAAAAAAAAAAAAAAAAAAAAAAAAAAAAAAAAAAAAAAAAAAAAAAAAAAAAAAAAAAAAAAAAAAAAAAAAAAAAAAAAAAAAAAAAAAAAAAAAAAAAAAAAAAAAAAAAAAAAAAAAAAAAAAAAAAAAAAAAAAAAAAATAAAAAAAAATAAAAAAAAATTGAAATTCTAATTTGTACTATTTGCAGAGCAAAAATCTCTGCAAATAGCACATTTTGGAAAATTTGCCCAGTGTTTGACAAGGACAAAAAAAATGGTTTTGGCAAAATTTTGATTTGTATTGGAGTTGAAATATGTAAATTCAGAGCTCAAAGCTCTGCAAATGAGCAGTTCAGTCCAACTCCTTTGAAATGTATGAAATTTTCTTTTATTGAACAACAAAAATGTTGTCAATTGATAAAGAACAATTTCAATATGAAAAATTTCAAATTGTACTGTTTGCCGAGCAAAATGCTCTGCATTATGTTGTTTTAATGAACTTGGTGAAAATTTACTGGTTTGATAAAAACAAGCATTTGCCGAGCTAGAAGCTCTGCAAATGAGCAGTTCAATCCAACTCCTTTGAAATGTATGAAATTTTCTTTTATTGAACAACAAAAATGTTGTCAATTGATAAAGAACAATTTCAATATGAAAAATTTCAAATTGTACTGTTTGCCGAGCAAAATGCTCTACAAACAGTTGTTTTTAACACTTGGTGAAAAATTTTCATATTGTACTGTTTGCCGAACAAAATTCTCTGCAAACAGTTGTTTGACCAAGTTGGAAAAAGTTTTATACCAAATGCACTGTTTGCCGAGCAAATTGCTCTGCAAACAGTTGATTTTAAACATGGAAAACTTTTTGGAGCAAAATGGTCTGTTTGCCGAGCAAACTTCTCTGCAAACAGTTGATTTTAAAACTTTGATCCATTTTGAAAAACAAAACAAAAACAAAAAAAACTTGAATGCCGAGCAAAATGCTCTGCAAACAGTTGATTTTAAGACTTGGATTCATTTTGAACAAAATGCACTGTTTGCCGAGCAAATTGCTCTGCAAACAGTTGTTTTCATTCTTGGAAAAATTTTGGAATTCAAAATGGCCTGTTTGCCGAGCAAACTTCTCTGCAAACAGTTGATTTTAAAACTTTGATCCATTTTGAAAAACAAAACAAAAACAAAAAAAACTTGAATGCCGAGCAAAATGCTCTGCATTATGTTGTTTTAATGAACTTGGTGAAAAACTTTAAATGACCTGTTTGCCGAGCAAACTTCTCTGCAAACAGTTGATTTTAAAACTTTGATCCATTTTGAAAAACAAAAAAAAAAACTTGAATGCCGAGCAAAATCTCTGCAAACAGTTGATTTTAAAACTTTGATCCATTTTGAAAAACAAAACAAAACAAAAAAAACTTTGCCGAACAAAATTCTCTGCAAACAATTGTTTGACCAAGTTGGAAAAAGTTTTATACCAAATGCACTGTTTGCCGAGCAAATTGCTCTGCAAATGGTACATTTCATCGAAAACTTATTGGTTTACCCAGCCCTAGTTCAAACTAACCCAGAAAAAATCCACCAAGTATGCAGATTAATACATTAAAAGCAAAACAACAACAAGTAATAGTCCTAATCATGCAACTAACATCATTTAAACACAAACCAAAACATCACAATATACAAAACGATCATATCATTTCTTCTTGGCATTTAATCAAACAGTTAATGTGCACAAAGAAAACAAGTGATCTTACCTCAAAACTAACGATTTGATCGAAGAAACAAGATGAATTAATCCAGAAAAATGAACACTTGTTTAACTTCACAATGATTATTATGAAGAAGATGAAGAATGATGTATGATTGATGTGAAGTTTGAACAGTTTTGAGAGAGAAAGAAACTGAGATATTTTTGGTTTGAATTTGAAATGAATGCTTCGACCCGCCCAGATTCCTTTTAAATCACATATTCGGGTCGCGGGTCTGGGTATGACCCGCGTGTTGACCCGAATCCAAACAAGTTTGGGCTTCAACTTCATTTTGGGCTGACATGAAATTTGGGCTTGATAAGGGTTTTGGGCTTATAACACAATTTGGGCTGGTTTAGTTGGGTTTTCACTTAAAACAAACAGATTAATTAAAAAAAATTAAAATAAACAAAAAATAACCAAACAAAAAAAATCTTTTTATCATTTTAGAATTTTCTAATTTTATATTTGATTTTTCAGTTTTGAAACAAACACACATATATAAAAAATTTAAACAAATAAAAACAAACAAATATCAATTAAGCAAACAAATATTTACATGCATTTGCACACTCCCCCTCAAATTAAGCATATATCAAAATAGTGAATTTACAAACTCCCCCTTAAATCATGCATTCTACCCTTTTTCTCCCTCAAACATTGCATGTAATGACAAGGAAATCACATCAATGTTTGAAGCAGAAAATGAACATAGAATACATGGCATGAAAGCATTTAAGTTTGTAAATCAAGCATTCCCAACTTGGTTTTCAGAAAATTGAACCTGTTTTCATCCAAAGGTTTGGTGAAAATGTCTGCAAGTTGGTAGTCTGTTGGGACAAAATAGAGTTCGATGTTACCTTTCTCGACATGATCTTTAAGAGAATGGTACCGAACATTTATGTGCTTGGTCTTGGTGTGCTGTACAGGATTGCAAGAAATAGCAATAGCACTTTTAGAGTCACAGTAGATGGGAATCCTGTTGAACTGAAATCCATAATCAGTCAACTGTGTCTTCATCCAAAGAACTTGTGAACAACAACTTGCAGCAGCAACGTATTCAGCCTCTGCAGTAGATGTGGATACACAATTCTGTTTCTTTGAAGACCAACTGACCAATCTATCCCCTAGAAACTATACACTTCCAGAAGTACTCTTTCGATCAAGCTTACAACCTGCATGGTCAGCATCCGAATATGCAATTAACTGAAACCCGGTATCCCTTGGATACCAGAGACCAAGGTTCACAGTGCCTTTCAAGTATCGGAATATCCGTTTGACGGCCTGGAAATGACTTTCCTTATTTCACGAAGGCTTTAAAGAAGAAATTCTTCAAGAAAAAACCAACCAACAATCAACTTAGGACTTCATCAGTCTCTTCGTATGCAAAAAATGCAAATGCTCCTAAGTTTGATCAGAAGAAAGATTTTGTTGGTGGTGAGAAGAAGTTTGACAATCAGAAGAAGTTTGAGAAGAAGGTTATGGATAAAAGGAATGAAGACAAGAAATGCTACAACTGTGGAATTCCTGGACATTTTGCTATCAACTGCACCAGACCTCGACAAAAGAACTCCGAGTATTATAAGTACAAACTGTTGCTCGCAAGACAAGAAGAAAGTGGAATTGCTCTTCTCGCTGAAGATGACAAGTGGTTGCATCTATCTGATGAGGAGACAGATGAACTTGCAGCAAACGTGTGTTTCATGACAAAGATCAAGAGATCAACGGAGTTGGAGGAAGCTGATGAAAGTTCTTCAGAGGTCGAGGATGAGGTAATCAACTTTACTCAGTCTGATTTAGATTACTATATGAATAAGTGTGCTCAATCGATGAAGTATGGGAAAGGGTTGAGTAAACAGATTTCTCAATTAACAAAGCTTTTGGAAGACAAAGAGATCGAATTTCAAAATTCTAAAGATAAATTTAAATCACTTCAAAAGGATTTTGACAATTTGAAAACTGAAAAAGCTGCAGTTATGTTTACTCCGACCTCCAAACTGCATCTTGAGAAACAAGAACTTGAGACCAAAGTTCTTGAACTGAGCAAGACTGTCAGACAACTTCAAGTTGAAAAGACCAATGAGATGTTTCGAGCAAATGCTTTGGCTGAAGACATTGAGTCTTTAAATGTCAAATTCAAAGAATCTATCCCTGATGTGACAGAATTTGAAAAAAAAATTTCTGACCTAAAATATGAATGTTGTATAAAAGATTCTCTTAAACAAAAACTTGATAAAGAAAATGATGAGCTGAGAGCTGAAATCAAGTCTTATCAAGAAAAATTGTATAAGATCAATCGTTCATATCAACAAGTCTTTTTAAATAGGCCAAGAAGTTTTGAAACAATATTCACATCAGGGCTGGGTTATAACAATCCAAAATGTTTGCTCAAAGCACAGGAAGAGATCCCATCCTTATACAAGGAATCTTATTTGAGGTGTGGGATGACAGACCAATTTGTGAGACTGACAGATAGTGATTATGAGGCTGATGATTTTCTAGAAAAGGGTGCAAAATTCTACTTTAACTATGAGTTAATGGACGACTCATATGATTTTTTCAGTCACCCTACACATAAAATTGAAAAAGAAAAAGACGAAAAAGAAACTCATGAGGCTATAATCCCTGAAATTCTTGAGTGTTTTAAAGAAAAACCTTTAGAAGAAAATTATCCAATTCCAAAAGCTGAAAACTTGAGACCTTATGTCCCACAAAAAGTTTTGGAAAAGGTGATAGAGGATTTACAAAAGTCTCTTGATGAAAAGCAATCGTTGTTAGAAAATTTGCAGACTCAAAATCACTATGTCATTGACCAACCCAAGGTAGATTCCAAAGTTTCTGATCAATCTGCATGTGCTGTGCTTTCTATGTGTGAACTGGTAAATGCTTCCGTGCAAACTGAAAGAGAATCACAGATTTTTGACACATGCAAAGTTGATTTTGACAAAAAGTTTTCTGATTCGATTGAGAAAATCAATAAGAAGATTTTATCTATGAAAGAGAAAACTAATGAGTTTGCAAACAGGCATCAAATTCATGTTCAAAATGTGAATGTAGACTTCAAGAAAGCTGTTCATGTGTCTGTTCAAACTGATAGTGATCTAAATGACGTTGATGATGTTCTTGATCATTACCTCCCGACTGTTTTCAAGACTGAGACTTTTACCAAATTGCATGAGCGAACTCAACCAGACTTGAATGAAATTGATGCTTTAAAACAGAAGTTTAAAAACGAAAAAGACAAAAGGGTGAAAGTGCTAAAGGAACTTAATGACCTAAAAGTTGTAATTCAACTTCAGAAAGTAGCACTTCAATCTTTTAAAGAGAAAGAAAAAGCATCAATTCCACTCAAGAAAAGTCCATGTCCAATAAATATAGGTGAATTGAGTGTGAAGTTGGAAAATGATGATATGTCAACATATTTGGAAGGAAATCATGATTTTAGTCCTGAATTTGAAAAACATTTTGTTCAAAAGAAGGAAAAACTTGATTTTTATCTAAAGAAGAAACCAAAGTCACACTCTTCACAACCTTCCCCATTCGATGAGTTCCGCAGACCAAAGACCAACCCATTACCCAAGACTGACTCAAAACCAAAGACCAACCCATTACCCAAGACAGACTCAAAACCCAAGACCAACCAATCACCTAAGACGGGTTCAAGTCCGAAACCACAAAAAGGTCCCAATGTTCCAATGAAATCAAAGACTTCTAGGCAAACACAGATGTACAAGGTCAAATCTGAATCTCAGTCACAAAAAGAAGTCAAAACAAGCAGTGGTCCGAAGATTGTTAAGAATGAAACTTTCTCATTAGGTAACAAACAACCTCAGCAGGTTAGGTATTCTAGTTTTTTTTTTTTTTTTTTTTTTTTTTTTTTTTTTTTTTTTTTTTTTTTTTTTTTTTTTTTTTTTTTTTTTTTTTTTTTTTTTTTTTTTTTTTTTTTTTTTTTTTTTTTTTTTTTTTTTTTTTTTTTTTTTTTTTTTTTTTTTTTTTTTTTTTTTTTTTTTTTTTTTTTTTTTTTTTTTTTTTTTTTTTTTTTTTTTTTTTTTTTTTTTTTTTTTTTTTTTTTTTTTTTTTTTTTTTTTTTTTTTTTTTTTTTTTTTTTTTTTTTTTTTTTTTTTTTTTTTTTTTTTTTTTTTTTTTTTTTTTTTTTTTTTTTTTTTTTTTTTTTTTTTTTTTTTTTTTTTTTTTTTTTTTTTTTTTTTTTTTTTTTTTTTTTTTTTTTTTTTTTTTTTTTTTTTTTTTTTTTTTTTTTTTTTTTTTTTTTTTTTTTTTTTTTTTTTTTTTTTTTTTTTTTTTTTTTTTTTTTTTTTTTTTTTTTTTTTTTTTTTTTTTTTTTTTTTTTTTTTTTTTTTTTTTTTTTTTTTTTTTTTTTTTTTTTTTTTTTTTTTTTTTTTTTTTTTTTTTTTTTTTTTTTTTTTTTTTTTTTTTTTTTTTTTTTTTTTTTTTTTTTTTTTTTTTTTTTTTTTTTTTTTTTTTTTTTTTTTTTTTTTTTTTTTTTTTTTTTTTTTTTTTTTTTTTTTTTTTTTTTTTTTTTTTTTTTTTTTTTTTTTTTTTTTTTTTTTTTTTTTTTTTTTTTTTTTTTTTTTTTTTTTTTTTTTTTTTTTTTTTTTTTTTTTTTTTTTTTTTTTTTTTTTTTTTTTTTTTTTTTTTTTTTTTTTTTTTTTTTTTTTTTTTTTTTTTTTTTTTTTTTTTTTTTTTTTTTTTTTTTTTTTTTTTTTTTTTTTTTTTTTTTTTTTTTTTTTTTTTTTTTTTTTTTTTTTTTTTTTTTTTTTTTTTTTTTTTTTTTTTTTTTTTTTTTTTTTTTTTTTTTTTTTTTTTTTTTTTTTTTTTTTTTTTTTTTTTTTTTTTTTTTTTTTTTTTTTTTTTTTTTTTTTTTTTTTTTTTTTTTTTTTTTTTTTTTTTTTTTTTTTTTTTTTTTTTTTTTTTTTTTTTTTTTTTTTTTTTTTTTTTTTTTTTTTTTTTTTTTTTTTTTTTTTTTTTTTTTTTTTTTTTTTTTTTTTTTTTTTTTTTTTTTTTTTTTTTTTTTTTTTTTTTTTTTTTTTTTTTTTTTTTTTTTTTTTTTTTTTTTTTTTTTTTTTTTTTTTTTTTTTTTTTTTTTTTTTTTTTTTTTTTTTTTTTTTTTTTTTTTTTTTTTTTTTTTTTTTTTTTTTTTTTTTTTTTTTTTTTTTTTTTTTTTTTTTTTTTTTTTTTTTTTTTTTTTTTTTTTTTTTTTTTTTTTTTTTTTTTTTTTTTTTTTTTTTTTTTTTTTTTTTTTTTTTTTTTTTTTTTTTTTTTTTTTTTTTTTTTTTTTTTTTTTTTTTTTTTTTTGTTGTTGTTTGTTTTTTTTTTTTTTTTTTTTTTTTTTTTTTTTTTTTTTTTGTGTTTTTTTTTTTTTTTTTTTTTTTTTTGTTTTTGTTGATTGTACTTGCATGTTATCCCTCTAACCTGCAAGGACCCAATCTACATGGGTACCTAAACCATATTCCCTGTCCTTGCAGGAATATCTTATTTGTGTATGGTATGTCGACTCGGGATGTTCTCGCCATATGACTGGTAACAAGTCAATTCTTTCGAACTTTGTTGAAAAGTTTATGGGAACCGTAAGATTCGGAAACGATCATATCGCTCCTATTCTTGGTTATGGAGACATTGTCAAAAATGGAGTCACTATCAAGAGAGTTTCCTACGTTGAAGGACTTGGACACAATCTTTTTAGTGTTGGTCAATTTTGTGACAATGATCTTCAAGTATTATTTAGGAGATATGAATGCAAAGTGCAGACTGAAGATGGTGTGGATATTCTGACTGGAACAAGAGACAATAATTTGTTCACAATTGATCTCAACAACATCCCATCTAATTCTTCAGAGATTTGTCTTCTTTCGAAAGCAACTGCTCAAAACGCTTGGTTATGGCATCGCCGACTTTCTCATCTTAACTTTCAAACGATTAATACACTCATGGATAAACAACTTGTTGAAGGTCTTCCGGATTACAAGTATGAAAGTGCACATGTTTGTCCAGCTTGTGCAATTGGAAAGATGAAGAAAGCAACACACAAACCAAAGAAGTTTCTAAGTACAGAAGGTCCGTTGCACCTTATTCACATGGATTTGTGTGGCCCTATGAAAGTTCAAAGTATCCATGGCAAGCGATACATTCTAGTGATTGTAGATGATTATTCTCGCTACACTTGGGTATTCTTTCTTCATGCAAAGAGTGACACTCCGCAAGTGATTATTGATTTCATCAAGAAGACCCAAGTCAATCTTAAATCATCTGTTAAAATTGTTCGCTCAGACAATGGCACTGAATTCAAGAATTCAACTATTGATTCTTTCTTCAAGTCCATGGGTATTTCACACCAATTTTCCGCTGCCAGAACACCTCAACAGAATGGAGTAGTTGAACATCGAAATCGAACTCTTGTTGAAGCAGCTAGAACAATGCTTGCCTATTCGAAGTTGCCACCGAATTTATGGGCTGAAGCTGTTGCTACAGCTTGTTTTACACAAAACAGATCCATAATAAACAAGAGGTTTGATAAAACTCCGTATGAGGTGATCAACAAAAGAAAGCCCAATGTGAACTTTTTGCACATTTTTGGATGTGTATGTTATGTTCTCAATGATCGAGACAATCTGGGCAAATTTGAACCAAAAGGCGATGAGGCATATTTCATCGGTTATTCAAGAGAATCCATTGCATATCGTGTATATAACCGAAGAACCAAGAGAATTGAAGAGAGTGTTAGAAATATAAAATGGTGTTAAATTGTAAATTAGTTATTGTGGAAGGGGTTTTAGTATAAATAGGATGATTTATATATAAACCCCTAACCACCTCATTATGTAAGAAGCATTTCACATTAATCCATACTTACATCTCACTTAATTACTTTCTCTCTCCTCCCTATCATCTTCAACCTCCCTTTCACACACAAACACACATTTCACACACTAACCATATTTCCACCATTAAACCTCAATTAAGCTCAAGTTCATTTATAACAATTGGTATCAGAGCATAATCGGTGTATCCGAACGATCCGTAATCATTTTCTTAACCGATTTTGTTCATAATTTTGAGAATTTGAGCTTAATTTCTGGATTTTCTGAAAATTGTCTGTTTCATGCTGAATTCGAAGCTTAATTGTGATTCTGATCATTGATTAAGAGTGGATTAGTGTTTGATTTGATAAATCAGTAGTTAATTTCGATTTACAGGTCGTAAATGGTTGTTTTCATAATTTTCTGTTTTACCTCTGCAAACAGTTCAATTAGAAATTTTTTTTTAATTTCAACTGTTTGCAGAGCAAAAACCTCTGCAAATAGTTCAATTAGAAATTTTTTAATTTCAACTGTTTGCAGAGCAAAAACCTCTGCAAATAGTACAATTAGAAATTTTTTTTAATTTCAACTGTTTGCAGAGCAAAAACCTCTGCAAATAGTTCAATTAGAAATTTTTTTAATTTCAACTGTTTGCAGAGCAAAAACCTCTGCAAATAGTTCAATTAGAAATTTTTTAATTTCAACTGTTTGCAGAGCAAAAACCTCTGCAAATAGTTCAATTAGAAATTTTTTTTAATTTCAACTGTTTGCAGAGCAAAAACCTCTGCAAATAGTTCAATTAGAAATTTTTTTTAATTTCAACTGTTTGCAGAGCAAAAACCTCTGCAAATAGTTCAATTAGAAATTTTTTAATTTCAACTGTTTGCAGAGCAAAAACCTCTGCAAATAGTTCAATTAGAAATTTTTTTTAATTTCAACTGTTTGCAGAGCAAAAACCTCTGCAAATAGTTCAATTAGAAATTTTTTTTTAATTTCAACTGTTTGCAGAGCAAAAACCTCTGCAAATAGTTCAATTAGAAATTTTTTAATTTCAACTGTTTGCAGAGCAAAAACCTCTGCAAATAGTTCAATTAGAAATTTTTTTTAATTTCAACTGTTTGCAGAGCAAAAACCTCTGCAAATAGTTCAATTAGAAATTTTTTTTAATTTCAACTGTTTGCAGAGCAAAAACCTCTGCAAATAGTTCAATTAGAATTTTTTTTTAATTTCAACTGTTTGCAGAGCAAAAACCTCTGCAAATAGTTCAATTAGAAATTTTTTAATTTCAACTGTTTGCAGAGCAAAAACCTCTGCAAATAGTTCAATTAGAAATTTTTTTTAATTTCAACTGTTTGCAGAGCAAAAACCTCTGCAAATAGTTCAATTAGAAATTTTTTAATTTCAACTGTTTGCAGAGCAAAAACCTCTGCAAATAGTTCAATTAGAAATTTTTTTTAATTTCAACTGTTTGCAGAGCAAAAACCTCTGCAAATAGTTCAATTAGAAATTTTTTTTAATTTCAACTGTTTGCAGAGCAAAAACCTCTGCAAATAGTTCAATTAGAATTTTTTTTAATTTCAACTGTTTGCAGAGCTAACCGACCTTCCAATCCTCGTGTTTGCCGAAGTGGATTCTCGACCAGCATCATCATACTCGCATTTGCCGACTTACCTGATCACTCGTACTCGTGTTTGTAGAGATATCTTCTCGACCAGCATCTTAATACTCGCATTTGCCGAGTTGAGCGATTCAAGTCATTTGTCGAGCTCGGCAAACAATACAATTTAGTCATTGCTCGTGTTTGCCGAAGTGAATTCTCGACCAGCAACAGTTTCTCGTGTTTGCCGACTTACCTGATCTTGAATACTCGTGTTTACCGAGCTCGAGCTCGGCAAACCCCATACATTTGTTATTGTCACCAGCTACTTCGACCAAAACCACAAACAATCCATTTGCCGAGTTGAGACTTAGAATTTTTTTTTTTAATTTCAACTTTTTGCAGAGCAAAAACCTCTGCAAATAGTTCAATTAGAATTTTTTTTTTAATTTCAACTGTTTGCAGAGCAAAAACCTCTGCAAATAGTACAATTAGAAATTTTTTTTAATTTCAACTGTTTGCAGAGCAAAAACCTCTGCAAATAGTTCAATTAGAATTTTTTTTTTAATTTCAACTGTTTGCAGAGCAAAAACCTCTGCAAATAGTTCAATTAGAAATTTTTTTTTAATTTCAACTGTTTGCAGAGCAAAAACCTCTGCAAATAGTTCAATTAGAAATTTTTTTAATTTCAACTGTTTGCAGAGCAAAAACCTCTGCAAATAGTTCAATTAGAAATTTTTTTTAATTTCAACTGTTTGCAGAGCAAAAACCTCTGCAAATAGTTCAATTAGAAATTTTTTTAATTTCAACTGTTTGCAGAGCAAAAACCTCTGCAAATAGTTCAATTAGAAATTTTTTTAATTTCAACTGTTTGCAGAGCAAAAACCTCTGCAAATAGTTCAATTAGAATTTTTTTTTAATTTCAACTGTTTGCAGAGCAAAAACCTCTGCAAATAGTTCAATTAGAAATTTTTTAATTTCAACTGTTTGCAGAGCAAAAACCTCTGCAAATAGTTCAATTAGAAATTTTTTTAATTTCAACTGTTTGCAGAGCAAAAACCTCTGCAAATAGTTCAATTAGAATTTTTTTTTTAATTTCAACTGTTTGCAGAGCAAAAACCTCTGCAAATAGTTCAATTAGAAATTTTTTTTAATTTCAACTGTTTGCAGAGCAAAAACCTCTGCAAATAGTACAATTAGAAATTTTTTTTAATTTCAACTGTTTGCAGAGCAAAAACCTCTGCAAATAGTTCAATTAGAATTTTTTTTTTAATTTCAACTGTTTGCAGAGCAAAAACCTCTGCAAATAGTTCAATTAGAAATTTTTTTAATTTCAACTGTTTGCAGAGCAAAAACCTCTGCAAATAGTTCAATTAGAAATTTTTTTAATTTCAACTGTTTGCAGAGCTA
This sequence comes from Erigeron breviscapus, assembly GCA_034093135.1. NCBI lineage: Eukaryota > Viridiplantae > Streptophyta > Magnoliopsida > Asterales > Asteraceae > Erigeron > Erigeron breviscapus. The sequence goes on along the minus strand of CM067169.1, from coordinate 156,412,585 downwards.
AAACCTCTGCAAATAGTACAAATTGAAAAAAAAAAAAAATTTCAAGTTTTTTCTAAAATCATTTTTATTACTTACCCATTGTTGGTGTGAAATTTGAAAAAAAAAAAATTTTGGAACCCCCATTTGCAGAGATATATGCTCTGCAAATAGCACTTTCTAGCTTCAAGTGTTGTGAATCATGGTTGTGTGGTTGTTGTTGTGATTGCTTGAGTCGTGGTTGTGTGATGTGATGACTTGTGATTTTTCTGATCTAAGTATATTCATTTTTGAGTGATTAATCTGTTGTGATTTCCCATTCAATATTTTTCTAGTATTTTCCATTTTTCATTTCTTAATCATCATGTCTTCGAAAGAAGCATTAGCTCTAGGTTCTGGAAAGAATGATGATCAGGTAATCTCTGTCTCTAAAAAATACTTAAAATATCTTATGAATCAAAGTGAAACAGTGATTCTTGAAAAACAAGAACTTGATGCCAAAGTTCTTGAATTGACCAAGACCGTAAGACAACTGCAAGTTGAGAAAACTAATGAAATGCTAAGAGGAAATGCTTTGGTGCAGGACATTGAGTTATTAAATGTGAAACTGAAAGAGTCGAATCCTGAGTTGAAGGAGCTTGAAGATGAAATTTCTAACCTCAAATATGAGTGTTGTATCAAAGATACTCTTTATCAACAACTTGATAAGAAGTATAAAGAGCTCGAATCTGCTGAAAAGGAAAGTCTTCAATCTGAAGTTGACCGAATCACTTCTGAGAACAAAGAGCTCAAGTCTGGTAATACTCTCAATTTGTCTGCTATGGAAAGTTTTTGACTTGAAATTGACCAACTTAAATCTGAAAACAAAGAGCTCAAATCTGCAACTGATCTTATTTTGTCCAACATGGAATGTCTTCAAAAAGAAAATGATCATTTGCAATCAAAGATTTTCAAATTAACAAATGAGTTGGACAATTCTTCCAAAGAGCTCAACAAAATTATTTTAGACAATCAATCAAACGAACTTGTTTCGCAACAAAAGATTTCTGAACTTACCCATGAGTTGTGAAATAAGTCCACCATGTTTGTGAGCAAAGAGAGAAAATTTCTCAAAGTTCTTGAACAACTTCGAATTGATGTGAGCGATGTTGAAAAAGAAAGAACAAAATTTTGTGCTCAAATCAAGTGTCTTGAAGACAAGTGTTTGCAACTTCAGTCAAACGAAACATCTTTGACCAAGAAAATTTCTTTGCAAACACAAACCAAATCTTTTCAAAATCAAAATCATTGTTCTATCTCTTCTGACACAACCAAAGAAGTTGTTGAAATTTGCACTCAACCTGATTGTCCTATTTGTGAAGTTGTGAATTCCCCTGTGCAAACTAAATGTGATGATGTTGAGACTACCGAGTCCTCAACTCTGACTGATCTTAATTGTGTTTGTGACAAACTTGAGGTGTCCAAAAGTTTTCCAAAATCTATTTCTTCCAAACCAAAAGTTGATGTTTCAAAGAGGATTTACACGGGTAAATCTTCTAAACCTTTTGAAAGAAAGGTGTCTCAGTTTACTAATTACTCCTTGCAAAAGGGTAAGAAGTACACTAAGAAACCAAATTTTGATGTAACAACTACCTTTGTCTCTTTTCTATCATTTGAGGATAATTCTGGACATATTTCACAAGCAAAATCTCAGTTGACTAAATCTAAATGGAAACCGATTTCAAAAGATAAGTCAGTTGAGTCAAAATTATTCACATATTCTTTTTCGGAACATTTTGATCTTGCACCAAAACCTGTGAAAGCAGTTGTGCAAAAAGTGAATGATTTTGCTTCGAAAAATCATTTTCCAAATCAATCTCCCAAGATTGGAAGTTTTTCAAAGAAATCAAATGATTTTTCACCGTTGCTTCCACGAAAACTCTTTTCAACTAAACCACCGGGTTTTAGTTCTCCGTGGAATGCAACTTCGATTCATCAAATCGATGAGACTTACATTTGGACTTTCAAGAATTCAAAAACAATTGGACCCAATCTCAAATGGGTTCCAAAAGTGATTTTCAATTGATTTGATGAAAAGTGGCTTATGCACACATCAGTGTATAACCCGTGCTAAAACCGTTTTCGTAATTTCTTCATTTTTAGAAAAATCCAAAAAGATTTTCATTTTCTTATTTTGAAAAATCAAAAAAGATTTTCTCTTTTCATCTTTTTGTTTATTTACTTTGTCTTTGAGTTTCTCACAATGTTTTGGATGAGATGCAAGGCATATTAAGCTCTGATACCAATTGTTATAAATGAACTTGAGCTTAATTGAGGTTTAATGGTGGAAATATGGTTAGTGTGTGAAATGTGTGTTTGTGTGTGAAAGGGAGGTTGAAGATGATAGGGAGGAGAGAGAAAGTAATTAAGTGAGATGTAAGTATGGATTAATGTGAAAGGCTTCTTACATAATGAGGTGGTTAGGGGTTTATATATAAATCATCCTATTTATACTAAAACCCCTTCCACAATAACTAATTTACAATTTAACACCATTTTATATTTCTAACAGAGAGTATGAACGTTAGATTTGATGAACTCTCGGGAATGGTTCTTGAACAACACAGTTCAAGACCCGAACTTCAAAGTCCACAAGCTTCCGCAACTAAGACTGCATCAAATGTCAAATCAATCTCTACTCCAACAACACAAGATTTGGACATCTTGTTCGAAGAATTTTTCCATGTTCAGAAGAAAGTTCCTGAATCTGATGGAAATGACAATGAACCAACCAGTTCAAATTCAGAAGAAATGGATCCCAATGAGTCTTCTCCATCACAATCAACAGATGTTAATTCATCATCTGATTCTCCTCCACCTACTGATATGTCAGAGTTGCATACTCAACCTCATATTATCTCACAAGTGACTAATCCTACAACCAATCCTGAGGATTATGTTCATGACAACTTTGTTGAACCTATTGCAACCTCGTTTAAACAATTGACAGAACAACATTCTCCGGATTTTATTGATTCTGAAGAATCTGGTGATCCACTTGATCCAATTCCTTATACAACCAAATGGACAAGAGCTCATCCAATTTCACAAGTCATTGGTAATCCAACAACTGGAGTTCAGACAAGATCTACTTCCGCGAATGAATGTCTGTTTGTGAATTTTCTGAGCATTGTTGAACCAAAGACAGTTAATGAAGCTCTAAGTTGTCCAGATTGGGTGAAAGCTATGCAGGAGGAACTGAATCAATTTGAACGACTTGAGGTGTGGAAATTGGTTCCCAATCCTTACAAGAACAAGGAGCCAATTAAAACCAAGTGGATCTTCAAGAATAAAAAGGATGAAACTGGAGTTGTTGTACGCAACAAAGCACGATTGGTTGCAAAGGGATATTGCCAACAAGATGGAATTGACTACGATGAGACATTCGCACCAGTTGCATGAATTGAGGCTATTCGGATGTTTCTTGCCTATGCTGCCTACAAGAACTTCACAGTCTATCAGATGGATGTTAAAACTGCCTTCTTAAATGGAATTCTCAAAGAAGAAGTGTACGTTGAACAACCAGAAGGTTTTGTGAGTTTCAAACATCCAGACTACGTTTACAGGTTAGACAAGGCATTATATGGTCTGAAACAAGCGCCTCGTGCATGGTATGATGCTCTATCCTCTTATCTTGTAAAATCTGGCTTTAGCAAAGGTTCGATTGACACTACCTTGTTTATCAAACGACAAGGGAGTGATATCATTCTAATCCAGATTTATGTTGACGACATAATTTTCGGGTCAACTAATCCTAAATACTGCAAGAATTTCTCTGCTTTAATGATCAAGAAATTTGAAATGAGCATGATGGGTGAACTAAACTTTTTCCATGGTCTACAAGTAAAACAGTTGTCAAATGGTACTTTTATTTGTCAATCTAAGTACATTCTTGACATGTTGAAAAAGTTTGATATGATGGATTGTCAAACAATTGGAACACCCATGGAAGCTCAGACAAAGATTAATGCTGACTTAAATGGAAAATCTTTTGATCAAAAGAAATATCGCAGTATGATAGGGTCACTCATGTATTTGACTGCTAGTCGCCCGGATATTATGTTCGCCACATGCATGTGTGCCAGGTACCAGCCCAATCCTAAGGAAAGTCATTTCCAGGCCGTCAAACGGATATTCCGATACTTGAAAGGCACTGTGAACCTTGGTCTCTGGTATCCAAGGGATACCGGGTTTCAGTTAATTGCATATTCGGATGCTGACCATGCAGGTTGTAAGCTTGATCGAAAGAGTACTTCTGGAAGTGTACAGTTTCTAGGGGATAGATTGGTCAGTTGGTCTTCAAAGAAACAGAATTGTGTATCCACATCTACTGCAGAGGCTGAATACGTTGCTGCTGCAAGTTGTTGTTCACAAGTTCTTTGGATGAAGACACAGTTGACTGATTATGGATTTCAGTTCAACAGGATTCCCATCTACTGTGACTCTAAAAGTGCTATTGCTATTTCTTGCAATCCTGTACAGCACACCAAGACCAAGCACATAGATGTTCGGTACCATTTTCTTAAAGATCATGTCGAGAAAGGTAACATCAAACTCTATTTTGTCCCAACAGACTACCAACTTGCAGACCTTTTCACCAAACCTTTGGATGAAAACATGTTCAATTTTCTGAAAACCAAGTTGGGAATGCTTGATTTACAAACTTAAATGCTTTCATGCCATGTATTCTATGTTCATTTTCTGCTTCAAACATTGATGTGATTTCCTTGTCATTACATGCAATGTTTGAGGGGGAGAAAAAGGGTAGAATGCATGATTTAAGGGGGAGTTTGTAAATTCACTATTTTGATATATGCTTAATTTGAGGGGGAGTGTGCAAATGCATGTAAATATTTGTTTGCTTAATTGATATTTGTTTGTTTTTATTTGTTTAAATTTTTTATATATGTGTGTTTGTTTCAAAACTGAAAAATCAAATATAAAATTAGAAAATTCTAAAATGATAAAAAGATTTTTTTTTGTTTGGTTATTTTTTGTTTATTTTAATTTTTTTTAATTAATCTGTTTGTTTTAAGTGAAAACCCAACTAAACCAGCCCAAATTGTGTTATAAGCCCAAAACCCTTATCAAGCCCAAATTTCATGTCAGCCCAAAATGAAGTTGAAGCCCAAACTTGTTTGGATTCGGGTCAACACGCGGGTCATACCCAGACCCGCGACCCGAATATGTGATTTAAAAGGAATCTGGGCGGGTCGAAGCATTCATTTCAAATTCAAACCAAAAATATCTCAGTTTCTTTCTCTCTCAAAACTGTTCAAACTTCACATCAATCATACATCATTCTTCATCTTCTTCATAATAATCATTGTGAAGTTAAACAAGTGTTCATTTTTCTGGATTAATTCATCTTGTTTCTTCGATCAAATCGTTAGTTTTGAGGTAAGATCACTTGTTTTCTTTGTGCACATTAACTGTTTGATTAAATGCCAAGAAGAAATGATATGATCGTTTTGTATATTGTGATGTTTTGGTTTGTGTTTAAATGATGTTAGTTGCATGATTAGGACTATTACTTGTTGTTGTTTTGCTTTTAATGTATTAATCTGCATACTTGGTGGATTTTTTCTTGGTTAGTTTGAACTAGGGCTGGGTAAACCAATAAGTTTTCGATGAAATGTACCATTTGCAGAGCAATTTGCTCGGCAAACAGACCATTTTGCTCCAAAAAGTTTTCCATGTTTAAAATCAACTGTTTGCAGAGCAATTTGCTCGGCAAACAGTCCATTTTGCTCCAAAAAGTTTTCCATGTTTAAAATCAACTGTTTACAGAGCATTTTGCTCGGCAAAAGATTTTTTTTTTTGGTTATTTTTTTTGTTTATTTTAATTTTTTTTAATTAATCTGTTTGTTTTAAGTGAAAACCCAACTAAACCAGCCCAAATTGTGTTATAAGCCCAAAACCCTTATCAAGCCCAAATTTCATGTCAGCCCAAAATGAAGTTGAAGCCCAAACTTGTTTGGATTCGGGTCAACACGCGGGTCATACCCAGACCCGCGACCCGAATATGTGATTTAAAAGGAATCTGGGCGGGTCGAAGCATTCATTTCAAATTCAAACCAAAAATATCTCAGTTTCTTTCTCTCTCAAAACTGTTCAAACTTCACATCAATCATACATCATTCTTCATCTTCTTCATAATAATCATTGTGAAGTTAAACAAGTGTTCATTTTTCTGGATTAATTCATCTTGTTTCTTCGAGCAAATCGTTAGTTTTGAGGTAAGATCACTTGTTTTCTTTGTGCACATTAACTGTTTGATTAAATGCCAAGAAGAAATGATATGATCGTTTTGTATATATGTTTCGAGTGAGAGGCAAGGTATCGAACGCCTTTGTGTACTACCTTGTTTTCTTATCTTTTAATACTTATGTGATCCTATATATTGTCATGTTTTGTATATATATTTGAGTGAGATGCAAGGTATCGAACGCCTTTGTGTACTACCTTGTTTTCTTATCTTTTAATACTTATGTGATCCTATATATTGTCATGTTTTGTATATATATTTGAGTGAGATGCAAGGTATCGAACGCCTTTGTGTACTACCTTGTTTTCTTATCTTTTAATACTTATGTGATCCTATATATTGTCATGTTTTGTATATATATTTGAGTGAGATGCAAGGTATCGAACGCCTTTGTGTACTACCTTGTTTTCTTATCTTTTAATACTTATGTGATCCTATATATTGTCATGTTTTGTATATATATTTGAGTGAGATGCAAGGTATCGAACGCCTTTGTGTACTACCTTGTTTTCTTATCTTTTAATACTTATGTGATCCTATATATTGTCATGTTTTGTATATATATTTGAGTGAGATGCAAGGTATCGAACGCCTTTGTGTACTACCTTGTTTTCTTATCTTTTAATACTTATGTGATCCTATATATTGTCATGTTTTGTATATATATTTGAGTGAGATGCAAGGTATCGAACGCCTTTGTGTACTACCTTGTTTTCTTATCTTTTAATACTTATGTGATCCTATATATTGTCATGTTTTGTATATATATTTGAGTGAGATGCAAGGTATCGAACGCCTTTGTGTACTACCTTGTTTTCTTATCTTTTAATACTTATGTGATCCTATATATTGTCATGTTTTGTATATATATTTGAGTGAGATGCAAGGTATCGAACGCCTTTGTGTACTACCTTGTTTTCTTATCTTTTAATACTTATGTGATCCTATATATTGTCATGTTTTGTATATATATTTGAGTGAGATGCAAGGTATCGAACGCCTTTGTGTACTACCTTGTTTTCTTATCTTTTAATACTTATGTGATCCTATATATTGTCATGTTTTGTATATATATTTGAGTGAGATGCAAGGTATCGAACGCCTTTGTGTACTACCTTGTTTTCTTATCTTTTAATACTTATGTGATCCTATATATTGTCATGTTTTGTATATATATTTGAGTGAGATGCAAGGTATCGAACGCCTTTGTGTACTACCTTGTTTTCTTATCTTTTAATACTTATGTGATCCTATATATTGTCATGTTTTGTATATATATTTGAGTGAGATGCAAGGTATCGAACGCCTTTGTGTACTACCTTGTTTTCTTATCTTTTAATACTTATGTGATCCTATATATTGTCATGTTTTGTATATATATTTGAGTGAGATGCAAGGTATCGAACGCCTTTGTGTACTACCTTGTTTTCTTATCTTTTAATACTTATGTGATCCTATATATTGTCATGTTTTGTATATATATTTGAGTGAGATGCAAGGTATCGAACGCCTTTGTGTACTACCTTGTTTTCTTATCTTTTAATACTTATGTGATCCTATATATTGTCATGTTTTGTATATATATTTGAGTGAGATGCAAGGTATCGAACGCCTTTGTGTACTACCTTGTTTTCTTATCTTTTAATACTTATGTGATCCTATATATTGTCATGTTTTGTATATATATTTGAGTGAGATGCAAGGTATCGAACGCCTTTGTGTACTACTTTGTTCTCTCATTTTTAATATATATGCAAAACATTGTCTGCGTAATAAATGTGTTTCTTAAAAGTTGGTATATTTTGTTATTTTTCTGTGTTTGAAATGTATTTTCTGGTCAATACCTTTGGTCAGTTTGTCTTAAACAGAAAAATAATAAAGTACCAAGATGACAATGTTTAGAGAAGGAGATTCAATGAAAATGCAAGCCAATCAAGCACTACATATCCCATTTGCTTGCAAATTCCCGATCATTCCAGAGATTCTTAGCTATCATCCACTGAATAATGCTCTGACTGGAGGGGCAATTGTACCTGAAAAGTATGTCTTTGAGCTGTGGCAATCAATTGAATATGTACGAGGAAGTAAAAGGCATAACACAGCAGACTACTTTAAATTTTCTCTAGAGTCAGAAGATGAACTGTTTAATTGTCGATTCACTTTGGATGAGTTTACAACAACAATTGGATTTCCTGTACTTGAAGAATACGAAGAACTCCCATCAGTTGAAGAAATGTTGGATGGGGTTCATTCGTTGGGTTATGCAGGAGAGTTGACAACGATGAGAGATTTTAGAAGATGTAATGTAGTAACTCTCTGGCATACGATGTACAATATTCTTACAACTTGCTTGATGCCATCACAGAAAGGAATTGATCTTCTGACAAAGGATTCTTTGGCAATATACTATGCAGTCACTCACAATGTGCAGTGTGACTTTGCGGCGATTATATGGAAAAAGATGATTCAAGTTGTCAAGGGAAAGGATAAACAAGACAGAAAATATATTCCCTTTATCAGATTCTTCACACTAATTATCGAAGATGTTCTTGATAATGAAGAGGAAATTCCAAAATTGGAGAACAGCTTCAAGTGTGTGATTGCGATGTATAAATCCAACTTGAGAGGCACAAGTTGTGAAACTGTAAGACCTTTTCCGATTCCACCATTCCTGATAAATCTGGTTCCTGCTCAGAGTCCTCACCTTAGGGCTTATCTCGAGTGGTTAGTCTCAGCAATCTCACAATCTACACCAAACATTACCTCACAAACATCACCTTCACAATCTACACAATCTACACCAAACATTACCTCACAAACATCACCTTCACAATCTACACAATCTACACCAAACATTACCTCACAAACATCACCTTCACAATCTACACAATCTACACCAAACATTACCTCACAAACATCACCTTCACAATCTACACAATCTACACCAAACATTACCTCACAAACATCACCTTCACAATCTACACAATCTACACCAAACATTACCTCACAAACATCACCTTCACAATCTACACAATCTACACCAAACATTACCTCACAAACATCACCTTCACAATCTACACAATCTACACCAAACATTACCTCACAAACATCACCTTCACAATCTACACAATCTACACCAAACATTACCTCACAAACATCACCTTCACAATCTACACAATCTACACCAAACATTACCTCACAAACATCACCTTCACAATCTACACAATCTACACCAAACATTACCTCACAAACATCACCTTCACAATCTACACAATCTACACCAAACATTACCTCACAAACATCACCTTCACAATCTACACAATCTACACCAAACATTACCTCACAAACATCACCTTCACAATCTACACAATCTACACACACCAAACATTACCTCACAAACATCACCTTCACAATCTACACAATCTACACCAAACATTACCTCACAAACATCACCTTCACAATCTACACAATCTACACCAAACATTACCTCACAAACATCACCTTCACAATCTACACAATCTACACCCAAACATTACCTCACAAACATCACCTTCACAATCTACACAATCTACACCAAACATTACCTCACAAACATCACCTTCACAATCTACACAATCTACACCAAACATTACCTCACAAACATCACCTTCACAATCTACACAATCTACACCAAACATTACCTCACAAACATCACCTTCACAATCTACACCAAACATTACCTCACAAACATCACCTTCACAATCTACACAATCTACACCAAACATTACCTCACAAACATCACCTTCACAATCTACACAATCTACACCAACATTACCTCACAAACATCACCTTCACAATCTACACCAAACATTACCTCATAAACATCACCTGTTTCACAATCTACACCAAACATTACCTCACAAACATCACCTTCACAATCTACACAATCTACACAATCTACACCAAACATTACCTCACAAACATCACCTTCACAATCTACACAATCTACACCAAACATTACCTCACAAACATCACCTTCACAATCTACACAATCTACACCAAACATTACCTCACAAACATCACCTTCACAATCTACACCAAACATTACCTCACAAACATCACCTTCACAATCTACACAATCTACACAATCTACACCAAACATTACCTCATAAACATCACCTTCACAATCTACACCAAACATTACCTCACAAACATCACCTTCACAATCTACACAATCTACACAATCTACACCAACCATTCATTTTTCGCAATCTTCACCTTCGCAATCTACACCTATACCATCCGTTGTTTCACCGAATCCACCAATTTTTACACCACCTCATTCATCACCGATTCTTAATCCAACACCACTTGCATCTGCTCTACCTGATGAACCTACTCCACCACCAGGTAGACGACTTAAAATGTCTGCTAGAAGTGTTCTAAAGCAGACTTCAAAGAAGAAGAAATCAAAAAGAAAACATAAGTCGTCTAAATCTGCAAGACAAAGACTTGAATCTACTTCAGCAGATGTGAATGAACAACCTGGTGTCTCAGCAGAGTTTGATGTTGAACAAGCAACAAGAATTGTGGATAATGTTGTATCTGAGTTAGAAACTGAGAATGTTAGCACTGGAGATGATGATGTGCTGGAGGAACAAGGCGGATTTGAGGGAGGAGTTGAAAATACCAGAGAGGATGTGCGGTCCGGGTTAGGACAAGGGCATAAAGAAAACGTTGGCCCTCCATTAGTTCAAACCAATGTGTCTAGCCGGGTTTTTTACCCTAGGGTAGAAATCGGGAACTGCCCATTCTCGTATGCACCAAACTCTCCCAGCCATTCTGACTCCTCACAACAGGAGTTAGTCTCACAAATGCACGGGGATCAGCCACGCTCACCACACTCTCCTCATTTGGAGGATGAGAGTGTTGAAATTAGAGAGGACCAGCCCCACCTCTCGCCTTCAGTTCATGCACAAGAGTCTAGATCTCCTAGGGACACTGATTCACAAGCCCAGTTGAGTACTGGTGCCGGAACAAGCGGAGAGGGACCCACTTTGTGTGACCCTCAAGGACAGCTTGGAAATCCTGCCTTAGCTAACATCACGCCAGCTTTAGCCACAGGTAACAGTCCTCAAACCGAGACTGGGGGACAGTATGAACGCCGTAGTGACACTACTGTTCCTCAGGATCAACCTGAGACTGTATTAACGGGCATTCTCAGTGACCCCGGTGTTGTGAGTGGTGTTGCCCAACAACAACAAGTCCAGGACAGTGATTTATCACAGTCTAGGACACCAATTAATTCGGGTTGCAAAGCCCATGAATCGGAAACTGCTGGTGAGGGTATAACCCGAGGATCCGCAGGAAATCCTGAATCAGCTTCGCTGAATTTAGGTCACACCACAAGTGTGCCAACAACCTCCGGGTTGGATCCTCCACATCAAACACCAACACAAAGAACACCAACACCAATTCAAATTCCATCAACATCAACAAATCTACCAACCAAAGATTCTGCATGTGAAGTTTTGTTAAATATCTTAAGATTGGAGGGTGATTTGTTGACTGTTACTGAAAGAGGAGTGTTGAATGCCTTGGAAGTTAGAGAAAGGGAAATTGCAACTGAAAGAAGAGTCAAAGCCTTACAAGAACAAGTTCAAAGACAAAAGGCTGAGTATGATGCTAAACTAGCTGAATTTGAATTAAGATTGTTGGCATTAGAATCTTGCCGACCTGCCTCGGTTGCTTCTCGTCGGGATGATCCTGATTCTGATGATCACCCCGAGGGGGAGAACCAAGGAGAAGGTCAAACGAACATTGATAATACTTCGGCAAGAGTTGAAGGAAATGTTGGAGATGTGGTGATGGAAGAAAGAGCAGAGGGTATGAATGTTGAGAATATTGAGAACGATTCTTTAGATGATGAGATTAGAAGAAGATTAGTTGAAGTTTTTGGAGATGATTCTGATGTAGAAAGTGAAGAAGATTTTGAAAATGTTGAGGTTAATGAAGAAGAAGGGTTTGTGATTGAAAATGAAGTGTTGGAATATACTGAGGGAGAAGCAGACATTGAGGCTGCAAAAGACAATGTAACCTTGGATGAGCCAGAAATAGTTGGAACTCCAATAAACGTAGAAGCTGTTGAGGAACCTGTGTTTGAAGATTTCCCAGATCTTGATTATTTTGAAACAGGTTCGTCGAGCAGAAAAGAAGTTGGAGAATCTTCTACTCAGGGTTTCACTACTCCTCAACACTATACCTTTGAAGACTTCAATAGTTTTGATGAATTGAGAAAGACTCCTGAGGCTGCATCACAGAACTTCAAGAAATCAACATATAAACAAGTGCTGAAAGAAGCAATCATATCCGAGGAAGTTCTCCCTGATTATTTTCCAACAGAATTAACTGAAGAACAAAGGAGATTCATTAATCGGGGATACTTCTTGAGGGATAAAGAAAGAATGGTTGTGCTGGGTGTTAAGCCAAAGGAGGCAACCAAGAAGTCTAGATTTTTGGAAGAAAGAGCTTTTCCAATATTTTGTGGAGCTACCAAAGTTACCAAGACCAGAAGACCAGAGTTAGATTCAATGTATAAGTTTAAGGAAGCTAAACAAGTTGAAGAATACAAAGAGCTTCTTAAACTCACCAAGCAATATAATCCCAAGCTCCTTGAAGAACAAAGAAATCATAAGATCTTGGTGCTGGTCAGAGTTATTATGGTTAAAAGGAATACTATCTCAATCCCAAGTTTCCATGTCAAAAGAGATAATGGCAAGAGCTACAGATTTACTGAAACACAATTCAAGTTGCTGCCCGTTGATGACATTATCTTCCTCTACAATCATTTCTTGAATGCAAGAGCTACAGATTTACTGAAACACAATTCAAGTTGCTGCCCGTTGATGACATTATCTTCCTCTACAATCATTTCTTGAATGCAATGCAGTGATACCGTGAAGATGTTGTTGCCTTTGAAGCTGTTAAAAGATATATGTCAAGCTGCATTCAGTACGCTTCATTGGAAGATTTTCAAATAGGATTTGAAGTTGTGAAGAGGAAGATTAATGTGCCATATCCAGATCAAAGTCTATACACCGCAGATATTGAACAGCTAAGTATTGGTCATATCATAGAAGAACCATCCTTTGGTGTTGTCTTTTTGAATAGCAGAAAGAAGAAGATTTTCATTCGCATGGATGAACTTGCTTCTTATTCTGATGGAACTTTGGAGTTTTGTAAGAATGTGTTGTTGTGCCTGCAAGAAGACGAGCAAGATGAAAAGAAAAAGGAAGTGTTTGATAAAGCAATCTCCAAGATTAATCAAAGACTCGAGTACAGAGACAGCATTAAAATGATGAGAGAAGCAAAGAATGTTCAGAAGTCTAAGTACGTCGTACGTCGAAGAGGAGGTTGTTGGATCAAATACGAGCCTGGTCATCGTCCAGGTCCACAGAACATTCCTCCAAGAAACTTTGCAGACAACATGGTTGTTCCTGATGATAGACCTGAAGGAGAAAATTGGTTCTGGCATCCAAACAAAGATAGACCGAATACAAGAGCTTAAAGAAAGACAAAGACTGGATATTTTTCACAAATCACTACTAAGGGGGAGATTGTTAGAAATATAAATGTAGTAGTTGATTTGTGTACCTTATGTTAATTTGTACTTATATTGTAATCTTGTTATAATGGAAGGGGGCATAGTGTAAATAGCTCATATGTATATAAACCCCCTCCATTTTAATTAATAATTGAACACCCCTCCATACTTAATTACATTACAATTAACACCCCTCCATACTTAATTAAATTACAATTAACACCCCTCCATACTTAATTAATTACAATTAACACCCCTCCAACTTAATTAAATTACAATTAACACCCCTCCATACTTAATTACATTACAATTAACACCCTCCAACTTAATTAAATTACAATAACACCCCTCCATACTTAATTACATTACAATTGAACACCCCTCCATACTTAATTAAATTACAATTTAACACCCCTCAACTTAATTACATTACAATTGAACACCCCTCCATACTTAATTAAATTACAATTAACACCCCTCCATACTTAATTACATTACAATTAACACCCTCCAACTTAATTAAATTACAATAATAACCCCTCCATACTTAATTACATTACAATTGAACACCCCTCCATACTTAACTAAATTACAATTTAACACCCAACTTAATTAATTACAATTAACACCCTCCCTTAATTAAATAATAACCCCTCCATACTTAATTACATTACAATTGAACACCCCTCCATACTTAACTAAATTACAATTTAACACCACAATTTTATATCTAACAAAGACGGCTGCTCCAAAGCCAAAAGTTCATGCTCTTCAGATGACAGTGGAAGCTGCTAAGGAAAACGATGAGGTAGTATGCGGTACTTTTCTTGTTAATTCAAAACCTGCTTCTGTTCTTTTTGATTCGGGTGCAAATAGGTCATTTGTGTCTACATTGTTTGCTCCTAAGCTCGAAAGAGTTACTACTCCCCTTGATTGTTCTATAGAGATCAAAATTGCTAATGGTACTATTAGTGACATATGTGAGGGTTATGATGATTGTGCTGTTGAGATTGCAGGTCGTTCGTTTCCGGTCCAGTTATTGCCTACTACTCTTGTTGGTTTCGATATAGTGATAGGTATGGATTGGTTGTCTAGAAATGGTGCTACCATTTTGTGTTCTCAAAAGATAGTTCGGTTTTCTACTCCGGATGGTAAGGTCATTTCTGTTTATGGAGATAAGAAGAGAGGGAGTGTAAAGATTATTAACCTGATGAAGGCTCTCAAGTGCATACGACAGAATAAGAACCATTTCCTTGCCTATGTTATAGATGCACGAAAGGAGAAGTCTCCCATTGCTAATGTTGATGTAGTTTCTGAATTTTCTGATGTCTTTCCGGATGACCTTCCCGGTATTCCCCCTGACCGAGAGGTCACATTTCAGATTGATCTTGTACCCGGTGCTACACCCATTGCAAAAGCACCATATAGATTAGCTCCTACGGAAATGAAAGAGCTAATGTCTCAGCTTCAAGAGCTACTTGACAAAGGGTTTATACAACCTAGTTCCTCGCCTTGGGGAGCTCCGGTTCTCTTTGTCAAAAAGAAAGATGGTTCTATGCGCATGTGCATAGACTACCGTGAGCTGAATAAGCGAACGGTTAAGAACAAGTATCCTCTCCCACGCATTGATGATCTCTTTGATCAGCTCCATGGTGCTTCATACTTCTCTAAGATTGATTTACGGTCTGGTTATCATCAGTTAAAGGTCAAAAAGGAAGATGTGGCCAAGATAGCTTTTCATACACGATATGGGCACTATGAGTTTCTTGTCATGCCATTTGGGTTGACAAATGCTCCTGCCACTTTTATGGATTTAATGAATCGGGTATGTCGCCCATTCTTAGATCATTTTGTGATTATCTTCATTGACGATATTCTGATTTATTCTAAGTCTGAAGCCGAGCACCGTGAGCACTTAAGAGCCGTTCTTGAGGTTCTTAGGGAAAAGAAGTTGTATGCAAAGTTCTCAAAGTGTGATTTTTGGCTTCAAGAAATTCAGTTTCTCGGGCATGTTATCTCTTCTGAAGGTATTAAAGTTGATCCCGCCAAGATTGAAGCTGTCTCTAAATGGGAACAGCCAAAGACGCCTACGGAAATCAAGAGTTTTCTTGGTTTAGCAGGCTATTATAGAAGATTCATTCAAGATTTCTCCCGTATAGCCAAACCTATAACCGAGTTGACAAAGAAAGGGGTGAAGTTTGTGTGGTCTGAAGCTCAAGAAAAGGCTTTCCAAACCTTAAAGACCAAGTTGTGTGAAGCTCCAATCCTTGCCTTACCCGAAGGTACTGATGATCTTGTTGTTTATAGTGATGCTTCTATTACAGGTTTGGGTTGTGTTCTCATGCAAAGGGATAGAGTTATTGCATATGCTTCTCGTCAGTTGAAGCTTCATGAAAAGAACTACCCAACCCATGATCTCGAATTGGCAGCTGTAGTGTTTCCTTTGAAGTTATGGAGGCATTACTTATATGGCACTAAGTGTACCTTGTACACCGATCATAAAAGTTTGCAATATGTGTTTTCACAAAAGGAAATGAATGTAAGACAAAGGATATGGATGGATTTTTTGAAAGATTATGATTGTGAGATTAAGTATCATCCCGGTAAAGCTAATGTGGTGGCGGATGCATTAAGTAGAAAGGTGCAAAATTTTTCTTGTAGATTGATGAGCATGGTTGTTCAAGCTAAGTCGGGGTTACTTGATCGCATTAAAGAAGCCCAAGTTAAGGCTTTATTGAAGGAGAACATTGACAAGGAAAGTATTGGAAAGAAAAAACGCCTTGAGATGGAAACGAACATCCGTGGGTTCCGGACATATAAGGGTCGAATTTGGGTACCATTGCTTGATGGTAACCGAGAATTGATCCTAGAAGAAGCTCATAGGTCAAGATATTTACTTCACCCCGGTGTTACAAAGATGTATGCAGACTTGAAGCCTATTTATTGGTGGCCGAACATTAAGGGAGAAGTTGCACATTTTGTTGAAAGATGCTTGACTTGTGCACGTGTAAAAACTGATCACAAAAAGCCATATGGAATGTTGCATCAGTTGGAAATTCCGGAATGGAAATGGGATCATATAACTATGGATTTTGTGACTAAGTTACCTAGAACTCCAAAGGGAAATGATATGGTATGGGTTATTGTGGATAGGCTGACGAAGAGTGCTCATTTCTTAGCAACACGCCAGGATGTACCATTGACCAAGATGGCAAAGATGTATGTATATGAAATTGTCTCAAAGCATGGTGTTCCTTTGTCTATTGTTTCAGATCGAGACACGAGGTATGTATCTAGTTTTTGGAAGAGTCTTCAGCGAGAATTGGGTACTAGAGTAAACTTGAGCACCGCCTATCATCCTCAAACGGATGGGCAAATTGAAATAACCATTCAAACATTGGAAGATATGTTGAGGGCTTGTGTATTAGAGTATGGTGGAGTATGGGATGATCACTTGAAATTGATTGAATTTGCTTATAATAATAGCTATCATACAAGTATTGGAATGCCACCATTTGAAATGCTTTATGGTAGAAGGTGTAGGACTCCGAGTTGTTGGATGGAGCCCGGCGAAAAGCAAATTACAGGTCCCGAAATTATAGAAATCACAGCTGAAAAAGTTAATGTTGCAAAGGAAGCACTTCGTGTAGCTAGAGAACGACAGAAAACCTATGCCGACATGAAAAGAAGGCCGGTGGAGTTTGAGGTTGGTGATATGGTGATGCTGAAAGTTTCCCCATGGAAAGGAGTTATTCATTTTGGAAAGAAAGGAAAGTAAAGTCCACGATTTATTGGAACATTTAAGGTTCTGAAATGAATCAAAGATGTGGCGTATCAATTAGAATTGCCTCCAGAATTGGATGGAATCCATAATATATTTCATGTCTCTTATTTGAAGAAGTGTTTGGCGGAGGAGTCTAGTGTTATTCCTATTGAAGATGTGAGCATTGATCCGATGAAAAGAATGATTGAGGAACCGGTAGCAATACTCGGGAGAAAGCAAAACAAGCTACGCCGGAAAATGATTGACCTTGTGTTGATCAATTGGAAGCATAACCATGGTGAAAGTCTAACTTGGGAAACCGAATCCGTGATGAAAGAGAAGTATCCAGAGTTGTTCATTTCTGATGAGATTCCGAGGACGGAATCCTCTTAAGGGGGAGGTAATTGTAACATCCCAAACGTTTTGTGTTTGACTATATGACTTTCCGTTAGTTAACATTAGGTTCGTTAAGTTATGTGCCTTATATGTGATTATGCGATTAAATGCTTATATGATTAATGTGAAATGATTTATATTATGTTAATGAAAGTAACTATGGTAGAGTGATGTAATTAAGTGCTTGTTGATGTGTTAAGTCTCCCGGTAAGAGAATTAAGCTAAGAAAGTTAAGTTTAGAAGTAGAGGGGTCCTAAGTGTAAATTAATGGGTGGATGGCCAGGGGTTAGAGGGAAATTAGGCAGCCCTAGTTGTCACAAAACTTCTGCCTCTTGTGTGTGAAAACCCTCCAACCGATCCCTCCCCTCTCAAAGCAAAGATCCAATCGTTTCGTTTCGTTTTAATCAAGGATTGTTTAGATCTTGAGTCCCCTACGTCAAGTACAGGTAATATAGGTATAATTCTCTTTGGAATCTAATTATTTAAGTCATAGATGAGTATCCAACCCAGGCCATGGGGTGTGGGTTGGGTTATTTGATTAAACGTTTACCGATTTCATGTTATTCGGGTGATTGAATGATTGATTCATGTTGTAAAGGATTAAAGGTTTGATTGATGGATATAAGTCAGTAAAAGTATTGTCAAAAGGGTTAATTTTATGTCTCCAGGTCGAATTAATGATTGGTGTTCGTATGGGATTTGATTAAAGGATTAAAAAGTTGGATTTTAGTCGAACTGGGCACAGGACTTCCATGCGGCGCATATATGCCATTTTTGAAAAATTGATTTCAAGTGAGAGCCCGATATGCGGCGCATAGAAATTCTATGCGGCGCATGGATTGAGTGTTCAGATTTTTGGATACTCTCTATGACAAAATTAGATGATTTATGCGGCGCATAGAAATTCTATGCGGCGCATGGATTGAGTGTTCAGATTTTTGGATACTCTCTATGACAAAATTAGATGATTTATGCGGCGCATAGAAATTCTATGCGGCGCATGGATTGAGTGTTCAGATTTTTGGATACTCTCTATGACAAAATTAGATGATTTATGCGGCGCATGGATTGAGTGTTCAGATTTTTGGATACTTTCTGTGACAAAATTAGATGATTTATGCGGCGCATACTTACTCCATGTGGCGCATAAATGCCCAGATTTGGTTTTGTGCGGCATATAAGGTCCCCATGTGGCGCACAGATGGGTTCAGTTTGACACCTAAGTTTTGTTTAGCTTATAGACCGATCTTATACTCATTATAGGTAGTCGGGAGCACTTAGCAAACACCATAAGATACTCTTAACTCGTTGGTAAGCTATATCAAGGTAAGATACACTACTTTGACACGCTGAGGGTTCAACAAAAGCATGGTTTTCATATTCTAACTTCCCTAATGATATCTTGTTTACTGATGGGTATTCGGGGTTACACAGGAGGTTATATGGGCTATGTACTTGACCATTGAGACCTGAAATGCAGTCCCAATGATATGTGATGTGATGTTATGCTATGAAATGATATGTAATGTCTTGTGATGTAATGAAATGTGACACATGTTGATGACTATTAAAATGTGCATGATTGTATGGCTTGTTCATCTAGTTCACTAGACTCTTTAAGTTGCCATGTCACGTGCACGTTTAAGGGCCCAAACATAAAAGATGAATATGTTTTATGTTTAGGTAATGTGGTCACCTAAACTATATGTAATGTAAATCGAGCTCGTATTTGATGTGAAAGTGTTAAGCTTAACCCGTACTTGCCCTTGCCCGGCGGGTGCATATATGTAGTTGCTTGGGTGGCTCCTTGCAACATAATTAGGTGGTTTGAGTATCTCCGGGTGGAGTGATTACCCACCAATGTCTTGAACATACGGACTACTCCTGGATTGGCTTGCCATTCCTTAACGACACTGATGGACCGCTAAAAGGCTTATCCATCCAGTCGGGTGTGAGGTTCCCGTTAGGTCTTATGACCGCCTACACACAAACTTACACCTTATATGATATGCATGACTTAAGTCACACCTGAAATGATGTTATATGTGATGATGAAAAGATGATTAGGCACAATTAAGACGAACGATCCCATATGAATGATGTTTATGGCTATATGAGATGCTTTATGATGATGTGTGCCTTAATGATGAAAAACAACTTTTATTAAGTTTTAATTGGACAAACGCTTTCATAATCTTGTGTTATCTTACTTAGCTAATTCGTTAGCTAACACTTGTTTCTTGAAATGTGTTGTTCCCTCAGGTTTAGCCAGCTTTGAGTGTTGATGAATAAAGAGCGAGGCATGGGTGGATTGCTTGAAGATGATCATAGTTTACCCATAGTGGCTGCTCCTTTAGACCTTTGATTTATGTTAAGATTTTTATGGATTGTTAAGACTTGTGATCGGTTGTTTTATGTTGGGCAACCGATGGATTTCCATTTAGACTTGTTTCAATGATATGGCAAGTAACACCATTTAATGAATAAACCAAACTGAATTTATTGGTTTGGACTTTTAAATGTTTGTTCCGCTTTCTTTGACACCGTTAGGTGAAATTTTTTGAAAATCCTTATTTTTAAACGACGGGTGTTACAATTACCCTTTGTGAATGAGGAATAGATATATGCTGAGCTAAGATGAAGTCAACAATGTTTTCCTCAGTGAGAACAGTTGTATCTCCTATACTATTTTCAGGTTCAGCAGAGAGAGAGAGCTCTCGCAGATCATAGTAGAGGAGGAAGCAGGTGTTGAATAAGGAGGATTGGTTTGAATGACAACTTCAGGAGCATCCTTGGAATTATCTTCATCACATTCAGAGGCAACATGACCTCTGCTGCCACATAGGTAGCATTTTTTACCAGAGGTGCTGCTCTTTTAGTTCTGAATGAGGAATTCCTTCAGTTGAGAAGAGAGATCATTAACTCGCTGATTGAGCTCGTTAATTTGAGGGTCAGAGGAGGAAGATGCCCTTTTCTTTTGCTTTGACTTATGCTTGTGTTTAAGTGTCAGCTGAGGCATCTTAGGAGCAGGACCCAAAATGGACTTTCCATTTGGATCCTGAGATTGAGAAGTAGATGTATTTTGTGATCCCTTAACTACACTGCAAGCTTGTTTGACAGCAGGATGAGAGGAAGAAGAAGGACCGTGCTGCTGAGACTGATGCATTCTTTTGGGAGTGATCAGTCTTGATTGCTGATTAGGAGTAGTTGACCTCATTTGCCTATGAGGTAGATACTCCCTCTTTGGAGTAGTGGACCTTACTTGCTGATGTGGCAAGTGCCCTCTTTGAGGAGTGACAGGTCTTACTTGCTGATGTGGCAAGTATCCTCTCTGAGGAGTTGTAGACCTGTTTTGAGAATGAGGCATTCTTCCTCTTTGAGGAGTAGTAGACCTCATTTTAGAAGGACCAGGCATAGACTGAGGAGCCTGCTGTGGGAGCTGCCTATTAGCAGGTTTGACCTGAGAAGGTCCTACTTGCTGATATCGAGCATCACATAACCTGACGCGTCTCTTCATAAGACGCTCATGCTGATCAGCTTTACTGTCAACATGGGCAGGAGCTTGCTGAGAAGATGAAGTAGAAGGTGGAGAGACAACTTGTTGAGGTTGCTGACCAACAGAATTAGCACGCTGAGGCGTGCTGTAGTCATAAGGGACATCAACCTTTACTCCTTTTGAAGGGTTCAGCGGCTTTGATAGTAAGCTGCTGAGGAGCGACGGGTTTAAAACCATCACTAGCAATATCACCTTCAAAGGATTCCCCAGAAGAGTATTGAACTCTTTCTTCATTTGGCATCATGCCAATAATGGGAAGATGAGGATAGGGATTACTGGTGCTTGCTGAATAGGTTGCACCATTTGCCTCAACAGTGGCAGATGGGTCGCTAGAGGAGGAAGAAGCTGAACCAGCGTCCATTTCAGTGTGGTAATCATTAAGACCTCTAATGAAGTACCATTTCTTCTTCTCATCAAGAGACATAACTGCTGACGGAGGGATGGAAATTTCAAGTTTCACATCATCAGCGAACAAGTCAGAGAGTGTGGCAGCAGCCTCAAAGTCACCGCCTATGACTGCCTGGACTTGGGCAGGGACTTGTTCATTTAAGCACTTATGATGAAACCTAGAAGCTTTTGACCAAGATGTCACAATCTTCTTTAGGTTAACGACTTCAAGTTTGAGTTTTTCATTCTCAACTTGAAGTCTCTGTGCCATCAACTCATGAGATTGGAGTTCAACATGAACATTCCTCAGCTCATTGAGTCTTTCAGATTTATCACTTAACTCTAAGCAGACAGAGTCAAGTTTTGACTGAAGTTCAGCTCGTATGGATTCTACAAACTGAATGTCACATGATAAGGACTCAAAGATTTTAGATTTTTCCTCACCAGTGGCTGCTGAGTGAGCATATACCTTTTTGATGGTGACGTTAACCCGCTGACTGGAGCAGACTTGATCTTTTGTCAGTGCATCGCCATCAGCAAGAGCCATCAGACACATGGCATCAACGTACTCCTCACTGTCTGATTCATCTGATTCAGCCCAGTCATGCTCTTCAACGACCAGACCTTTTGCTGGTGTTTTGGCCTCCTCCATTTCGGCCACTTTCGCCTTGAGCTGGTAGTACTTGTTCCTGTACTCATCAGCAGGTTTAGAAGGGTTAGGTTTACGAGCAGCAAGAGTTAGAATAGCAACTCTGCACTCCTTTTGGTAGTAACCCTTCCTACCACATCTCCATCACTCTTCTTGAGATTTGTCAACAAGAGGCTTATAGGCAGCAACCAACTTACGGCTGTTCCATTTTCTGGAGTACCTCTTTCCAACGACTAGGGCAAATTCCATGAAGTCATTGAACATCTCTTGTTTCTCTTCAGCATCGAGATCATTAACAAGAGATTGAATAGAGGGTGGAAGATTAGAGGGGCTGGCACCAATATTAAGATTAATGGGCTCAGCAAAGACAAGGGCAAGGGGGTCAGTAACAGAATAAGCAGAAGAATTGTTAGAAGGAGAAGAAGAACCAGCACTTCGTCGTGCATCAGCAGCAGCTCTTAAATTTTGAGCAAGTGCTCTTTCTTCAAATTGAAGCATACCAAAGAGAGACTCTAAGTCAAGAGTCTGAAGCTGCTTGGTGGTTCTTAAGATCTGCCTTAACCCTTGCCACTTGATAGGAAGACTATCAATAAACTTGTGGCACACCTCAAAGGTGTCATGGGTTAGTCATACTTTTGTTTTAGGAAAAATAAGAAGGTTTTGTTATAGAAGAAGAAAAGAAAAGAAAAGAACAGTACAGAATTTAAGAAGAATACAAGTATGCAAACAGATCTTGTTTCAATAGATTAAAAACAGTGGCTCTGATACCACTTGACAGTCCACGATTTGCAATACTTATATTTAATTAACTAGACAAGAAAGTAAAGAACAAAAACAAGTGTGAAGTTCAAATACAAGAATCTAAGCAAGTCTAATCATACGTATCATTGATTAAACAGTGAATACATGGTCGATATTACAACTTGACTTACAAGAATATAAATGAACATACAATTGTTAAGTCTAGACAAACTAAAAACTTGAACAACTACAAGAGAGAAAATAAGTGACACACACTTGTGGTGACAAACACAAGGTGTTTTTGGTGCGGCTGTGTTGCTTTATATAGGGGAGGAATTAGGGCAACACAGCCTTCTCTTGATGGTGATTGATGGTGGTTGTCGAGATCTCATTGGCTTGAAGTATTTGAATCCAGGAGCCTTTGTCTTCTTTACCAAAACGGGTATGAGAGAGAAAACCCTTCCTTTGGTCCCAACTGCACATTTGCCATACAAGGTAAAATACAGTTGGAACAACCACCATGTAACTCTTGTCTTCTTCTTGTTCAAATTCTTCCCACCTTGACTTACAATTTGGGAAGAACCATCCGCTGAATAAGAGTCACTGGACCCGCTGATATGTCGATGATGAAATCTCACCAGCGACCAAGCATTGTCAGCGAATCCTTGACTTAACAATTATTAACTAATTACGTATTTAGTAAAATTTATTCTTTTATAAAAAAAAACTAAAAGATACAATTTCATGATGGATTGAAAAAATATATAAATTAATTAGACTATCTCTACAATTATTACTAGTGATATAACTTTTTTGTGGGTCCTTATATTTTTATTTATTTGAAAGACAGAGCGGATAAATGGCTAACACCCCCAATTTTGGTGTGCTCACGCCGTGTTTGAATCCTGACATTTCTCTAAAGGGTTTGCTCTCCCATGTATAGATGGACATAACATTGCTAAGAGCCCCTTACCACATTTGCATGTGACAGGATTTGAACCCATAACCTACTAGAAAGAAATCACAAAGTGGAAAACTCCTTAACCACTAGGCTATCACCCCAATGGCGAGTTCTTATATTCTAATTTATAATTTTAGTTATGATACAAGCAAAATTGACTTTAAGGGTTAATTAAGTTTTTTAAATTGTTAATAAGTAGTTAGTATAGGTCCCAACTCAATAGATGGTACCACTGAAGACACCTCTATGTCATTAGTGAGATTACTTTGCAATACACACACTGATCTGCAGACGACCAGTTGCAGTGTGTAGTATACCAGGTTAATCTGGAGAGTTACTTATAAGGTGACAAATGTAAGTAAGTAACGACAATGCAATAAGTAAATACTTGTAAAGTAAAATGGTGAGACAATATGTAATTTTCAAGTGTAATTTATTTATTAATGTTAAATAAATTACAAGGTTGTTGCGGAACCAAGATAATACAAAAATGTAAATATCCTAACAACCTATTAAATACAATTGATCTAATACTTGGAAATTCTCTAAACAATCGAAACACTTAAAGTAGTGAAATTTTCCTTTTTGCGATTGAGAGAATATGTTAGAAATCCAAAAATAGTGATAAATTGTAATCTAGATTAGAAGAATTTCTTGTTATTAAGTCATAGATAAATGATCACTAAGGTTGAGGGGCTAATTGTGACAATAAGCATAATTATGTAATTAGACTATAAATAGCCCTCTCACACCTTAGAGATCATAACTTGTCATAACTTTTCAGAACCTTTGATAACATTTACACAGTTACCTTTGATTCTCTCTCAAAACACACACAAACACCAAGAACACACACTATCCAAACCGCCATTGATGAATTGAATTCAGTGATAGAAAACGTGTTATAACAAGTGGTATCAGAGCAAAACATCAATCTGATGACGATCCATAACTGAATTCAATCACAAATTCATCAAAAATCAAAATTATTCACCATTTTTGTTCGTATTCTTCACCTACTGGTTCATCAAAATTCACACTTCAAATCACATAAAATCACAATTATTTGTTCACCAATAGATTCGTTGTTATTGAAAACATAATTCTGTCAAGTTTTGAGTTTCAATTCAATCTAAATCTCGAGATTGAATTTTGAGTTTTGGCGCGAATTTTAAGGGATTTGAATCTGTTGTGTTTTGTGTTGAATTTTTTTCATAAACTTGTTGCGGACATTAATTCAATCAGTTTGCAAGTGATTTCGTGATCTAACTCCCAGTAATTCAAAAGATATTGAAGTTTTTTTTGTTGTTAATGGAGTTTTTCTGGAAAACTGTTAAGATGAAGAAGATGACCAAGACGATCTTCACTAGGACGATCTTCTCAAGATCGTCTTAGTCTTTGAAAACTAGTTTGACATTCTTGTGCTTTGTGGCTTGTTGGACGATCTTCACAAGATCGTTCTAAACAAGAGTGTGTTGTGGTAGTGTTTGTTTCTGGCTAATTAATCCGAAAGGATTGGTTGGGTCAATTCAAATACTTGTAAGTTTTGAGAAAGAAAACTAAGACGATCTTCATACAAGATCGTCTCATTTCTTAAAACCTAAGACGATCTTCAACTAGATCGTTTCATACCTTCGAAACCCAAGACGATCTTCACTAGGACGATCTTCTCAAGATCGTCTTAGTCTTTGAAAACTAGTTTGACATTCTTGTGCTTTGTGGCTTGTTGGACGATCTTCACAAGATCGTTCTAAACAAGAGTGTGTTGTGGTAGTGTTTGTTTCTGGCTAATTAATCCGAAAGGATTGGTTGGGTCAATTCAAATACTTGTAAGTTTTGAGAAAGAAAACTAAGACGATCTTCATACAAGATCGTCTCATTTCTTAAAACCTAAGACGATCTTCAACTAGATCGTTTCATACCTTCGAAACCCAAGACGATCTTCACCAAGATCGTCTCATTTCCTCTGAACTTAAGACGATCTTCAACTAAAATCGTCCCAGTTCCTTCAATCATTTCAATTCAAAATCATTTCATTTCTAGACCGTTTTTTCATTTCAAGACCGTTTCATTTCAAGACCGTTTCATTTTCAAAATCGCTTCAATTCAAGATCGTTTCATTTCTCATACTTAACCAAAGTTTCACGAAAAAATTCCAAGACGATCTTGCGTAGAACGATCTCTTCCAAAACGATCTCACCCAGGACGATCTTCTCAAGATCGTCTTAGTCTTTGAAAACTAGTTTGACATTCTTGTGCTTTGTGGCTTGTTGGACGATCTTCACAAGATCGTTCTAAACAAGAGTGTGTTGTGGTAGTGTTTGTTTCTGGCTAATTAATCCGAAAGGATTGGTTGGGTCAATTCAAATACTTGTAAGTTTTGAGAAAGAAAACTAAGACGATCTTCATACAAGATCGTCTCATTTCTTAAAACCTAAGACGATCTTCAACTAGATCGTTTCATACCTTCGAAACCCAAGACGATCTTCACTAGGACGATCTTCTCAAGATCGTCTTAGTCTTTGAAAACTAGTTTGACATTCTTGTGCTTTGTGGCTTGTTGGACGATCTTCACAAGATCGTTCTAAACAAGAGTGTGTTGTGGTAGTGTTTGTTTCTGGCTAATTAATCCGAAAGGATTGGTTGGGTCAATTCAAATACTTGTAAGTTTTGAGAAAGAAAACTAAGACGATCTTCATACAAGATCGTCTCATTTCTTAAAACCTAAGACGATCTTCAACTAGATCGTTTCATACCTTCGAAACCCAAGACGATCTTCACCAAGATCGTCTCATTTCCTCTGAACTTAAGACGATCTTCAACTAAAATCGTCCCAGTTCCTTCAATCATTTCAATTCAAAATCATTTCATTTCTAGACCGTTTTTTCATTTCAAGACCGTTTCATTTCAAGACCGTTTCATTTTCAAAATCGCTTCAATTCAAGATCGTTTCATTTCTCATACTTAACCAAAGTTTCACGAAAAAATTCCAAGACGATCTTGCTTAGAACGATCTCTTCCAAAACGATCTCACCCAGGACGATCTTCTCAAGATCGTTTCATTTCCTGTTTCTCAAGATCGTTTCATTTTCTACTTCTCAAGATCGTTTCATTTTCTACTTCACAAGATCGTTTCATTTCCTGTTTCTCAAGATCGTTTCATTTTCTACTTCACAAGATCGTTTCATTTCCTGTTTCTCAAGATCGTTTCATTTTCTACTTCACAAGATCGTTTCATTTTCTGTTTCTCAAGATCGTTTCATTTTCTACTTCACAAGATCGTTTCATTTTCTGTTTCTCAAGACCGTTTCATTTTTTAAATTCAATTAAATTTTCAAATCAAATCAAATTCAAATGGCTTCTCGTGAAGCATTGGCATTGGGTTCAGATACAAGACCTCCAGTTCTCTACCGTGGTTCCTATGGACTATGGAAGAAAAGATTTATGGACTATGTGGAAAGTCAAACAAATGGTCATATGATGAAAGATTCCATCCTGAATGGACTTGCCGTTCATCGCCATCCCACTACTGATGCAATTATTCTGACTCCTGATCTTTTGAATGCTGAACAAAAAGATCGAACAGCTGCAGATAACAGAGCTAGGTCATGCCTATACAAAGCTCTACCGGATGAAATCTATGGCTATGTTGATTCTTATGATACAGCCAAGGAGATTTGGGATGAGGTGGCTAGACAGATGGAAGGAGCTGACGTGACTTTGACGATAAGATTGACCAATATTTTGACTGAGTTTGACAACTTCGCGAAATTGCCTGATGAAACTCTTGAAGCTGTCTACTACATATTCTGCAATGTCATAAATGAGCTGAGGAAGAACAATGTCAAGAAAACAGAGATTGAGCTAAACATCAAATTCATCAAAGCTCTTGGTCCAGAATGGGAAGATTTTGGAACACAGATCAAGCAACATCAAAATCTGACCAAGTTCACCATTCATACTCTTTATGAATCTGTCAAACTCAATGAAAACCAAGTCCTAAACAAAGCTTCATCAAACAAAATGCCAGAAGTTGTATCTTTTGATCCTTTGGCATTGATAGTTGAGAAGAAGATTTCTGAAGCTCTTAACAGGCAAATGGTAGTTGTTTCTTCGTCTGATGAGGAGGGAGATGATTTGATGGCTACAAGAGATGGTGTTTCAGATGAACTATATCAAGCTCTTGTCGCGGTAACAAAGCATTTCAAAAGGAAATTTTACAAAGCGAGGCCAACAAACAACAATCTCCGCACTTCTTCTACAAGTGCATTTCCCAAGAAGGAACATTATCATCCAAGGAGAAATGAGCAAGGTGAAGCAAATGGATCAAGGTATGGTGAAAGGAAGGAGATTTATGAAAAATAAGTTGTTGAGAAGGGTAAGGCATCAGACAAAAAGTGCTACAATTGTGGTATTCCCGGACATTTTGCTGTTGATTGCAAACAACCTCGAAAGCGGAACTATGAGTATTACAAGCAGAAGATGCTGTTAGCCAAATAAGTCGAAGCAGGACATGCATTGCTAGCTGAAGATGACAAATGGCTGTTACTCACAGATGATGAAGATCAAGATCTCTCTGCTAATGTTTGCTATATGGCAAGGTTGGCCAAGAACAAAGTCCTTAAAGAAGAAAGCACTGATGATGAATACCCAGATGATGAGGTAAATCTCGACTCTACTTTTTCTTTGATTAAGGACAAAGAGTCATGTAGATTAGCTTTATCAGATTTAACAACTCATATCAATTCTTTAGCCAACAAAAACAAAAAGTTGAAAAATAGCATTTTGTTTTCTAAAAGTGAATTTTCAAAACTTCTTGAAGAACATTCAAAATTACTTTTTGAACATGATGCTATTAAACAAGATTTTCAAGCTTACAAAGATAAGATGTTGGTTAAAGAATGTGAGTTGAATGTCTCTCCTGATTTTAAGTTATTACAAAAATGTCAAAATCTAGAAAAGACCATTCAAGATCTTGAAAAGACCAATCAAGATCTTGAAATTCAAAAGACCAATGAATGGCTTCGGGCAAATGCAAGACAAATGGATGTTGATATTCTTAATAAAAAACTACAAGAAGCTAAACCAAACAATGTTGAATTCGAAAGGAAGATTTCTGATTTAAATCATAATTGTTTCCTAAAAGGCATTGAGATTGAAAATCTTGAAAAACAAATTGAGGAATTTAAAAAGAATATACTTTTCTATCAGGAAAAGTTATATAAAGTTGAACAAAATCCTCTCTTGAATTTCACTGCCTATTTCAACAAGTCAAAAATTGACAAAACAGAATTTCTTCTAGGGTTGGGATTTGAGAATATCACACCATTGCAAAAAGCCAAAGAGGAAATTGAACCCTTGTATGATGAAAAATTCCTGCGACTTGGTATGATACAACAATTTATTCGTCCATTGGATGACGAATTTGAGACTGATGAAGTTGAGAGAATACCAAAACAAGAATTTTTGGTTAATTATGATGCAATAAATGATTCATACAAAACAAAAGAGTCTTAAATTTTCAAATTGGAAGAAATTGAATCAAATTTTCAAAACCAAGAATCTGTCTGTACTCCACCTAAACCAACTAAAATGTATTTTCCAACCACATTTTTGGAAAAACAAATAGAAGGTTTACAACAAAAGGTAGAATCTCAACAAAAAGTTATTGATCATCTCAAGTCTCAAAGTCCGAATTCAGAGGATAAATATATTGTTGTTGATACTAAGAAAGTTTGTGAGATTGCTTCTACTCAAACAGACCAAACTGCTTTAGTAGACAATTCTACCCAAACTACTTGTGATTCATCTACCAATACCTCTACTCAGACCTTGACTGATTTTCTTGAATGTACTTGTCAAAATACTGCTACATTCATAGCTGATGATTATGTGCAATCTGATTTATCTAATGAAGAACTTGCACATAGTTTAGTTTTGATATGGTACTTCTATAGGTTTTTCACATGCAACACTGTTGATGAGTTAGTTGTTCACCCTAAGCCTAGTGCTAGTATAGGTGTTGATACTTCTACTCCATTTTCTTGTGAGATCAAAGATGTGTCAGTTCAAGTTGACCTAATTTCTGAGACTACCCATAATGTGAAGTTGGACACAAAGATTCCTGATTTTTCAAAACTTTCAAATGAATTTGAAACTAATCAATCTCCATTGAAATTTTCTTTCTCTAAAGATTTCACAAAGGATGATTTTGATAAATTCATGGAGGGAGAATATGTTTTTAATTCAGAAACTGGGAAAAAGATTGAATCTACCAAAATCAAAGTGGAAACAAAAGTGGAATCTCAAAAACCATTGTCCAAAGCTCCAACTTCATATTACTCAAAGAAACGAGTTAAGACCAAACTCGTCAAGACTGAACCAAAGACCATTAAGTTAGAAACCTTTGTTGCTACCCCAGTAAAACATGTCAAAAAGGAACAAGCTGAAACCCAACTCAGGACAAAGTACACCAAAGTGAAACTTCCAAAAGACTATCCTAATGCTTCTCAATCTAGCTCTCAATCTAGTCTATTAGCTTCTCAATCTAGCTCTCAATCTAGGTCTATACCTAAAGTGTCTAAGTCTAGCTCAGTTTCGCTAACTAAAGATACATCAAATTTTCAAAACCAAGAATCTGTCTGTACTCCACCTAAACCAACTAAAATGTATTTTCCAACCACATTTTTGGAAAAACAAATAGAAGGTTTACAACAAAAGGTAGAATCTCAACAAAAAGTTATTGATCATCTCAAGTCTCAAAGTCCGAATTCAGAGGATAAATATATTGTTGTTGATACTAAGAAAGTTTGTGAGATTGCTTCTACTCAAACAGACCAAACTGCTTTAGTAGACAATTCTACCCAAACTACTTGTGATTCATCTACCAATACCTCTACTCAGACCTTGACTGATTTTCTTGAATGTACTTGTCAAAATACTGCTACATTCATAGCTGATGATTATGTGCAATCTGATTTATCTAATGAAGAACTTGCACATAGTTTAGTTTTGATATGGTACTTCTATAGGTTTTTCACATGCAACACTGTTGATGAGTTAGTTGTTCACCCTAAGCCTAGTGCTAGTATAGGTGTTGATACTTCTACTCCATTTTCTTGTGAGATCAAAGATGTGTCAGTTCAAGTTGACCTAATTTCTGAGACTACCCATAATGTGAAGTTGGACACAAAGATTCCTGATTTTTCAAAACTTTCAAATGAATTTGAAACTAATCAATCTCCATTGAAATTTTCTTTCTCTAAAGATTTCACAAAGGATGATTTTGATAAATTCATGGAGGGAGAATATGTTTTTAATTCAGAAACTGAGAAAAAGATTGAAAATCTTGAAAAACAAGTTGAGGAATTTAAAAAGAATATACTTTTCTATCAGGAAAAGTTATATAAAGTTGAACAAAATCCTCTCTTGAATTTCACTGCCTATTTCAACAAGTCAAAAATTGACAAAACAGAATTTCTTCTAGGGTTGGGATTTGAGAATATCACACCATTGCAAAAAGCCAAAGAGGAAATTGAACCCTTGTATGATGAAAAATTCCTGCGACTTGGTATGATACAACAATTTATTCGTCCATTGGATGACGAATTTGAGACTGATGAAGTTGAGAGAATACCAAAACAAGAATTTTTGGTTAATTATGATGCAATAAATGATTCATACAAAACAAAAGAGTCTTAAATTTTCAAATTGGAAGAAATTGAATCAAATTTTCAAAACCAAGAATCTGTCTGTACTCCACCTAAACCAACTAAAATGTATTTTCCAACCACATTTTTGGAAAAACAAATAGAAGGTTTACAACAAAAGGTAGAATCTCAACAAAAAGTTATTGATCATCTCAAGTCTCAAAGTCCGAATTCAGAGGATAAATATATTGTTGTTGATACTAAGAAAGTTTGTGAGATTGCTTCTACTCAAACAGACCAAACTGCTTTAGTAGACAATTCTACCCAAACTACTTGTGATTCATCTACCAATACCTCTACTCAGACCTTGACTGATTTTCTTGAATGTACTTGTCAAAATACTGCTACATTCATAGCTGATGATTATGTGCAATCTGATTTATCTAATGAAGAACTTGCACATAGTTTAGTTTTGATATGGTACTTCTATAGGTTTTTCACATGCAACACTGTTGATGAGTTAGTTGTTCACCCTAAGCCTAGTGCTAGTATAGGTGTTGATACTTCTACTCCATTTTCTTGTGAGATCAAAGATGTGTCAGTTCAAGTTGACCTAATTTCTGAGACTACCCATAATGTGAAGTTGGACACAAAGATTCCTGATTTTTCAAAACTTTCAAAGAATTCTTGGTTATGGCATAGAAGGCTTTCTCATCTGAATTTTCAAACCATCATCTTTGTTAAATAATGTTGAATGTGCCAAGGCAAAGCCTTGTGAGCTTGTAAACAATTTTAATTCTCGTGTGGTTGATATGAATGCTTGTAGACATGTTACTTTTAATTCTGATGTGAATGTTCGTATGTTTTATTCAAATGTGTTTTTTGATAATGTGCTTGTTAATGATTATGTTGATTCAAAAACATGTTTGAATGCATATCCTAAGTTATATACCCTGCCTGTTTTAACTAACCTTAAAGGACCCGTCTTCAAGTGGGTACCTAAAAACGGTTAAATTTCTTTGATTGCAGGAAATAACCATCTGTGTTTGGATACTCGATTCCGGGTGTTCGAAGCACATGACTGGAAATAAATCTTTGCTCAAGAATTTTGTTAAAAGATTCATGGGAACAGTTCTCTTTGGAAACAACAATTTCGCTCCTATCTTAGGTTATGGAGACATTGAAAGAAATGGAATTATCATCAAGAAAGTTCACTATGTTGAAGGATTAAGTCACAACTTGTTCAGTGTTGGACAATTCTGTGATAACAATCTTCAAGTTCTGTTTCGAAAATCTCTATGCAAAGTCCAAACTCTAGATGGAGTTGATATTCTTTGTGGTGACCGTGATGATAATCTTTTTACCGTCAATCTCGATGATAACCAACCAACCGATAATATTTGTCTCATTTCAAAGGCTGCTTCAAAGAATTCTTGGTTATGGCATAGAAGGCTTTCTCATCTGAATTTTCAAACCATCAATACTTTGGTCAACAAGCATCTTGTTAAAGGCTTACCTGACTATAAGTATGAAAGTGAGCATGTTTGTCCTTCTTGTGCTGTAGGGAAGATTAAGAGAGCTTCTCATAAACCGAAGAAATCTCCAAATTCTTTAGCACCTCTTCATTTGCTTCACATGGATCTTTGTGGGCCGATGAAAGTACAAAGCCGAAATGGGAAGAAATACATCTTGGTTGTTGTTGATGATTATTCAAGATATACTTGGGTCAAGTTCCTTGCATCCAAAGATGAAACAACTCAGATGTTGATAGATTTCATCACTAATACTCAAGTAAATCTTCAACTTCCAGTTCGTTACATCCGTTCGGATAACGGAACTGAGTTCAAGAATGCTGTTTTTGATGAATTCTGCAAATCCAAAGGTATAACTCATCAATTCTCAGCAGTTCGCACCCCACAACAAAACGGTGTTGTTGAAAGGAGAAATCGATCGCTAGTGGAAGCAGCAAGAACAATGCTTGCTTATTCCAAATTGCCATCCAATATGTGGGCTGAAGCTGTTGACACTGCTTGTCACACTCAGAATCGGTCCATTATCAATCAGCGGTTCGAAAAGACTCCTTATGAGGTTGTTAACAAACGCAAACCCAACATCAACTACTTTCATATATTTGGGTGTGTTTGTTACACTTTGAATGATCGGGAGAATCTTAGAAAGTTCGAGAAGAAAGGTGATGAAGGATACTTTGTTGGTTATTCCAAAACATCAATTGCCTACCGAATCTACAATCGCCGAACAAACACAATTTAAGAAACAATGAATGTTTGGTTTGATGAGATGTCAGGCATGATTTTTGAGCAAGAAAGTTTGCTACCAACAATTGATGATCCAAGTACTCCTACAAGGAATTCTACCTTAGCTTCTAAATTCAAGAAGTTTCCAACTCCAACAAGTGATGAATTAGATATTCTTTTTGAAGAATTCTATAATTCAAAACCGATTCATGATCAAGAACCTCAGGTCATCGTTGAACCAATTCCAAACAATGAACCTCTTCTTAACAATGATCCAGTTCCTGATATCATTCATGAATCATCATCAAGTTCTTCAGAGCAAGAATACTCTTCTACTGATACTTCTCCACCATCCTCTCAGGATAATTCTTCTCAAGTGAATGTTCAAGAACAACCTTCTCGATTAACTCAGACAACAAATCCATTAAACACTCCAAATGTGTATGTACCACTTGATTTTGATCATCCAGCCTATGAGGAAAGAGTTATACCAAGTTATGACTCCATCTCTCAACAAAACTCAAGCTTTAATGATGGTGAGGTTGATCTTCAACAACAAGATCCTCTTCCTCATGCTCACAAGTGGACACGTATGCAGAAAGACCATCCTACTGATCAAGAATGCTGTTTTTGATGAATTCTGCAAATCCAAAGGTATAACTCATCAATTCTCAGCAGTTCGCACCCCACAACAAAACGGTGTTGTTGAAAGGAGAAATCGATCGCTAGTGGAAGCAGCAAGAACAATGCTTGCTTATTCCAAATTGCCATCCAATATGTGGGCTGAAGCTGTTGACACTGCTTGTCACACTCAGAATCGGTCCATTATCAATCAGCGGTTCGAAAAGACTCCTTATGAGGTTGTTAACAAACGCAAACCCAACATCAACTACTTTCATATATTTGGGTGTGTTTGTTACACTTTGAATGATCGGGAGAATCTTAGAAAGTTCGAGAAGAAAGGTGATGAAGGATACTTTGTTGGTTATTCCAAAACATCAATTGCCTACCGAATCTACAATCGCCGAACAAACACAATTTAAGAAACAATGAATGTTTGGTTTGATGAGATGTCAGGCATGATTTTTGAGCAAGAAAGTTTGCTACCAACAATTGATGATCCAAGTACTCCTACAAGGAATTCTACCTTAGCTTCTAAATTCAAGAAGTTTCCAACTCCAACAAGTGATGAATTAGATATTCTTTTTGAAGAATTCTATAATTCAAAACCGATTCATGATCAAGAACCTCAGGTCATCGTTGAACCAATTCCAAACAATGAACCTCTTCTTAACAATGATCCAGTTCCTGATATCATTCATGAATCATCATCAAGTTCTTCAGAGCAAGAATACTCTTCTACTGATACTTCTCCACCATCCTCTCAGGATAATTCTTCTCAAGTGAATGTTCAAGAACAACCTTCTCGATTAACTCAGACAACAAATCCATTAAACACTCCAAATGTGTATGTACCACTTGATTTTGATCATCCAGCCTATGAGGAAAGAGTTATACCAAGTTATGACTCCATCTCTCAACAAAACTCAAGCTTTAATGATGGTGAGGTTGATCTTCAACAACAAGATCCTCTTCCTCATGCTCACAAGTGGACACGTATGCAGAAAGACCATCCTACTGATCAAATAATTGGAGATCCACAAGCAGGAGTAACTACTCGTACCTCAGTAAATGAGTGTCTTGTTGCACTTTCTCTTAGCAATATCGAACCCAAAACGGTATCTGAAGCTCTTCGTGATCCAGAGTGGGTTAAGGCAATGCAAGATGAACTCGCTCAATTTGAAAGACTGAAGGTATGGAGGTTAGTTCCAAATCCTAGAAAAGCTGATCCCATCGGTACAAAGTGGATATTCAAGAACAAAAAGGATGAGAATGGAGTGGTAGTTAGGAACAAAGCTCGACTCATTGCAAAGGGTTATTGCCAACAACCTGGTGTTGATTTCGACGAAACTTTTGCTCCAGTAGCAAGAATGGAGGCCATTCGAATATTTTTAGCTTATGCCGCATTCCGAAACTTTTCATCTCTTATGGTAAATCATTTTGAAATGAGCATGATTGGGGAAATGAATTACTTTTTGGGTCTTCAAATCAAACAATTACCAACCGGTATTTTTATATCACAAGGTAAATACATAAATGACATGTTGAAAAAGTTTGATATGACTTCATGTTCTTCAATTTCTACCCCAATGGCTGCTCGAACAAACATAAATGCTGACACAAATGGGAAACCATTTGACCAAAAGAGATATCGAAGTATGATTGGTTCGTTGTTGTACCTAACAGCATCTCGCCCAGATATAATGTTTGCAACATGTATGTGTGCTAGATATCAAGCTGCTCCAACTGATTTACATTATCAAGCTGTGAAACGAATCTTTCGTTATATGAAGGGGACACCCGATTTAGGTCTCTGGTATCCAAGGGATACTGGATTCAATCTAACTGCATATTCAGATGCAGATCATGCAGGTTGTAAACTTGATCGCAAGAGCACTTCCGGTACTCTACAATTTTTAGGCGATAAAATTGTGAGTTGGTCTTCCAAGAAACAGAATTGTGTGTCACTATCAACAGCTGAAGCAGAATATGTAGCTGCGGCTAGTTGTTGTGCTCAAGTTTTATGGATGAAGATACAACTAACTGATTATGGTCTGAAATATGATCATATCCCTATCTATTGTGATTCTCAAAGTGCCATTGCCATTGCAGTCAACTCAGTAAACCACTCTTGCTCAAAGCATATTGATGTTAGATATCATTTTCTCAAAGATCATATTGAGAAAGGTGACATCGAGCTCTACTTTGTGGGTACTGACATTCAACTTGCAGATTTGTTCACAAAACCACTGGATGAAAAGAGGTTTAACTTTCTTATCTCCAAGCTAGGTATGTTAAATCTTAAACCTTAATTCTTTTGAAGGAATTCTTGACACATTTCAGAAAACCAAAATACAAAATTGCATATTTTCAAAAATAAACAAAAAGATTTTTATTTTCAATGGCTTGCATATACTATGTATGCAACCCGTTCTTAAATGATATATTTATTGATAAGAATGTTTTTACATTCTAAGCTTTTGTTATTATACATATAAATTGATATAAGATAACATGGAATCGAACGCCTTTGTGTACTTCCAAGTAGTCTTATATGAGTATGTATGTGTGATAGCAATCAAGTTGTTCAAATAAAGTTTTCAAAACTCTCAATTATTGATATGAGACGCAATGGATCAAACGCCTTTGTGTACTCCCTTGTTGTCTTATCTTGTACAATTGACTGGATTTTTCATTTGCTTAAATGTTTAATTGCCTCCAACTTGTTGTTGTAAGATGCGAAGGATTGAACGCCTTTGTGTACTCCCTAGCTGTCTTACTCTTAACATTGTTGTTGAAGCAAAACTTTATGATTTTCAAATAAAGATCTTGTTCACAATAGACTCTCAAATGTTTGATCTCACAAAAACCATTTTTGCTCCACCTTTCTATGGAAAAATTTTTATCTATTCTTGCATAGATTAAGGAGGAGTTTGTGATTTCAAACACGTTCAACAATTCAAATGTGTGCCAAATTTTTTCCAAACATTTGATGTTTTTCCAATGATTTTTGATCAAATGGAGTTCGGTGATTAGTTTGTACATGAGTGCTAAGTAATTCTCAAAATATACTCCATGAATTTCATCATCACCGATGAATTCTAACCCTGGAGTATTCACTTCTTTCATTAGATAGTGAGGGTATTTTGAGTGATGTTGTTTTGTACTAATAGGATGGAGGGAGTAAAGTCGAAAAGTGAGAGATTATGGTGATATGATGTGCGAAAGGGCTAAAAGAAACGAAAGCCCTCCCTAAAATTCTCAAAAAGCCGGGTAAACACGTCCCTATCGGATTTCATTTGTTGATTTCTCGATATTGAAAAAGTCTTCATGGACCCAGTGAAGCAATGCACATCTTTTCCTAACCACTCAAGTGTTTCTTAACAAATACTTGTTTCATTTCTCATGGAGATTTCCAAATTTCTATTGACTCTTCATTTGGAAGATGTTGATATTGAAAAAGGGAGACATTCTGCTCCAGTCCCCGACTTCATTTTGATCACGATGTGTCTAGAGCTATCTTGTTTGGTCATTAATTTGATCATCATTCATTTGTATTAGAACACATTCGAGTCATATCTTTGTGATATACTTGCTTATCTTTGTGATATAGCCGGAACATTCGTAGTGATATCTTAATTGATATTCCACGATGATCGAATGGAAATCCTACCAATGCTAACATCTTTTCCAACGTTGAACGTAGGTCTCATGATTACATTTATGTGATTCTTGAGTTAACAAGAAGTCTAAGTGACCTTGGTTTTCCCTAAAAAGTCTTTAAGGATAAAATTGTGGTTATCAAATGCTTCGGTAGTGTTAACCATAATTTATATTCTTTGAAGCAATCTCGTGGTTGCAAAGCCGCAGACTGAACTATGTTAGAGAATTGTTTTGTACATATCTCAATGATACATAGGAAATCCGAAAAATGTTATACATTTCAATCGGTCATTTCATTAATCCCTTCGATTTTTGAACATGCTAACGGATCATTCTTATCTGGTTTCATTTCTCTTCACACAAACACAGAAAACACCAACACCATTATATAACGTTTGTACCAACAACTTCGATCCTACATTTTAGTCACCCCTAGGATTTCTTGGGTTGGGCTAATGGTTTGGGTTGATGTTTTAATGGTTGCAATTTCTTTATGGTCTCTTTTGATATTTAATCAATCAAATGTGTACATAATGACATTGGTTCCCAATGATGTCATTATGAGGAGGAGAAAATATTATGATTGATTCACTAATTGATAAGGAAACAAGAAGAAAAGTTTATGTTTGGTTGTTTTAATTGGGTTTAGGCTTATCAAAGTTCTAGGCTTATCAAAGTTTGTGTATAGGGGGAGAAAATTATTCATGATGTGACTATAGTTTCAGATTTTAACTAAACTTTAGGTGATTGAAATCTTGATTTTAAAAAGGGTGAATCTGAATTGACGTCAAAGACAAGAATGAAACCGAAGATGAAAAGATTTTCACTCAAAGATGCTTCAAAAGTTCAAAGATGCTCCAAAATGTTTATAATCATGGATTGAGGGGGAGCATGATTACTTAGTAAGAATTTCATCCAAATCTCATTCAATTGCTTACTCTCCAAAGTGTTCAAATTGATATGCCAAAGATCAAAGCTTCAAAAAGGATCAAAAGTTGATTAGAAGATTCAAGTCAAAAAGGTAAAAGCTTTAACAGAGTCTTCATCAAATACACTTCATTCAAAGATCTTCAAGTCATACAACAACATTTTGTTCAAGAAACTCCAATGCATACATCAAGGGGGAGAGTTCATATTCATGAAACTTTATTCAAAGAAGATGAAATTCATTCGAGAATTAAAACTGAAGAATCGAAGATTGATACATTCGAATCCCAGATTCATACCTTCCGCATTTCAAAGGACAACTCTGATTCATGATTCAACAATTCTCGATGATTCAAGTCACACACATTTGTTCGACTTCATTATTCTCTGTTCTAAAAGAACATTGAGAATCCTCACATGATTTAACTTCAAGAAGTTCAAGACCAAGACCAAGACTAAATCAAGTTCTTCAAAGACAAAAGAGAAAGCTTTGAAGACTTGTTTCAACACCCCAATTGTCTTCACCACCGGGCTCATCAAATTCATACCTACAAGACAATATAACACGTACTTCATTCATTACAATATAT
This sequence comes from Erigeron breviscapus, assembly GCA_034093135.1. NCBI lineage: Eukaryota > Viridiplantae > Streptophyta > Magnoliopsida > Asterales > Asteraceae > Erigeron > Erigeron breviscapus. The sequence continues at coordinate 156,372,562 of CM067169.1, read as the reverse complement.
CACTAAGGGGGAGAATGTTAGAAATCCAAAAATAGTGATAAATTGTAATCTAGATTAGAAGAATTTCTTGTTATTAAGTCATAGATAAATGATCACTAAGGGGGAGAATGTTAGAAATCCAAAAATAGTGATAAATTGTAATCTAGATTAGAAGAATTTCTTGTTATTAAGTCATAGATAAATGATCACTAAGGTTGAGGGGCTAATTGTGACAATAAGCATAATTATGTAATTAGACTATAAATAGCCCTCTCACACCTTAGAGATCATAACTTGTCATAACTTTTCAGAACCTTTGATAACATTTACACAGTTACCTTTGATTCTCTCTCAAAACACACACAAACACCAAGAACACACACTATCCAAACCGCCATTGATGAATTGAATTCAGTGATAGAAAACGTGTTATAACAGAATATTGCACAAGTTCACCAAGAAATGCAAATGTCTGAATATGAAAAGTTGTTTCTTGGTTGTGCAAAGACCTCTATTTATAGATAAAGTTGTCATTGGGATTCCAACTTTATCGTACAAATATGGTTGAGAGCATTTAAGGAAGCAATACGACTTCCAATTAAATGTTGTATAAAGTATGACATAAAGTCACTTTATTCAACCTGCTTTATGTACTTTTGTACTTTAAACATAGACAATTGCTATTGTCCGGTTTATAGAACATAAAGCGTAAAGGTCTTCCTCGTAATCAGTGTAAAGCTTTGTAAAGGCTTTACACTGATATTCTCCAGTTTCTATCTGAATAGAATGTCAACTGGGCTTCGCTGCAATTGTCATTCTCTATCTTCTACTTGTTGTCTTGGACTTCAATTGGAATCTCTTCAGGTCTAGTCAGATCTCAACTGGAGGAAGTCTTCAGTTGCGTTAACAGTACATTGCAACTGGACTTCACATATTTCTGGACAATTTATTCAGGTCTCCAGATGCAACTGGAGACTTGCCAGTTTATCAGTAAACTGGTCCTAACAAATTCCCTCTAATTGTCCTGAAATATTGCCAAGTCTTTTCAAGTTCTTGTATCTGTACAAGTATGAACTGGAAAGACTTGTTTGACTAAATCTATCTAAATTTTCCAAGGCATTTTTATAGATCAATAAATGCCTTGGTTTTTTTTTTGAGTTTGTTAGATTTAATCCGTTATCTACCTTGTGGTTACAAACTGGTAACTCCATTTATACAAGGAAATGAAATTTATACAAGTTACAAGAATGTAAATAAAATTACAAGATGATAACTGAAGTAAAACTTATGCAGATGGCTTTTCGCCAGTTTTCCTTCTCTTGGCAGCTGTAGAGATGGGTTGGTTGTCTTCAAGATCAAAGTTCAGTTTTTCTTCAACAATTTCCTTAAACTTGATAAGACTTTGAAGCACATGAATCCAACCTCTTTCCAACTTGTTCTTCTGCTGCCTAGCCACCAACACATTTAGCATCTCCACATGCTCAGAATGGCCATACATATGGATGTCTGGATTTTCAGTTAAGCACAATGGTCCATTGAAGTACTGTACCCCAACTGTAAAGTATTGAGTTCCAGGCTTGATTGACAGTTTAACATCAATGATCTTGCCTGGTTTATATCGACGCTGCAGTACTTCAGTCAAGTATGCACGTGCTTCAAATTCATTAGCCAGTTGGATCTGGCTAGTGCTCAGTTTTTGCACTGCAGCTCGGATATCTTCAGTTGTGGGCTCATTTGGTTGCACCCAAGTCCTCAAATCTGCATCTCTTGGCAGTGGTTTTAATTTTCCTTTGGACTTGGGTGGATTCAGTACTCTTCTGACCACTTTCTTGACATTCTCCTTTCTCCTTTGAATTCCACTGGCCCTAATCTCTCTGGCCTTCTCCACTGATACAGTAATGTTCTTGGCATCATATTCAGCCTCATCATCAGGATAATGTTTGTCCAGCTCGATATCAAGCATTTCATTCAACATACCAATTATCCTTTGATCAGTTTTAACTTTCAAGTACTGCTCCAGTGGGATGCCTAACAGATTGGCATCACTAGCATCAAGTATCTTCATTCTCTCCAGTTGTCCTCTGGCAACCAATTGGTTAGCTTGCTTTTGCTTCTTTCTTTCTTTTATACCATCACCAATTCTTGCCAGTCTTTTGCTATCACTTTTAGACACTGGAGGAAGCTTATCCGGATTACCAGTTTCTAGCACACTGGCATCAGTACCAGTTGCTTCTGTTTGTGTATCAGTATCCAGCTCAATACTCTTTCCCTTGTCTATATTCCCCCTATCAACCACATCTTCAAATTGTTCAATAACTTGCCCACTAGCATCAGTACTAGTGGCCACAACAATTGCCTTATCACCTGGAGCCTCAACAGTTGTACTTGGTGCATGGACTGATCTTTCCCCCTTGACAGCATCTAGTCCTTGACGAACAACATCAAAGTCAAACTGGCTAGATGGCAAGCGACCTAGAGGCTGCCATGATTGTAAGTCCTTGCACTCCTTGAACACTCCACAAATCATGCGAACTGTCCTCCACAAATGATTCACTTCTTTAGACTGAGTCAGAACATTGGCAGATGTTTGTTCCTGACTAGTCTTGATGGCATTTAAAAGGGTAAGATCATCTGTAGAAATCTCAGTTGCAACTAATTCTCTTTCCTTCACAATTTCCTTCTCCTTTTCTTTTCCAACTTCAGTTGTCAGTTTGTCTAAAGCTGTTGAATGTTCAGACACTTTGGCAGCCAGATTATCGAGACTACCCTTCAACAAATCAACCTGTGTAGTGATTGGGGTCAGGTCAACTGGTGAAGGGGTAATCTTGGTGATCTCAGACATCACCCTTTGAACCAATACTTCTTCCCTCTCTGCCAAGGTATCCTTAATGATCTGACCAACTGAAGTTGCCAACTGCTGCCCAAGCTTAGTCACATTAAGAGCAGGTCGATCAACTAATTCTCTTTCCTTCACAATTTCCTTCTCCTTTTCTTTTCCAACTTCAGTTGTCAGTTTGTCTAAAGCTGTTGAATGTTCAGACACTTTGGCAGCCAGATTATCGAGACTACCCTTCAACAAATTAACCTGTGTAGTGATTGGGGTCAGGTCAACTGGTGAAGGGGTAATCTTGGTGATCTCAAACATCACCCTTTGAACCAATACTTCTTCCCTCTCTGCCAAGGTATCCTTAATGATCTGACCAACTGAAGTTGCCAACTGCTTCCCAAGCTTAGTCACATTAAGAGCAGGTCGATCAACTAATTCCTTGAGCTGTCTTTCAATTTCCTTCAGTGCAGTTTCAGATGATCTGATAGTTGTGCCAAGTAAACTGGAGATTGATGAGGTGACTTTTGTTTGAGTTAGGTCAATGGCTTCCTTTAGAGAAGTGGCCAGATTGTTACAGCCAGTGACCAACTCATTGAGCTTTTGAAATACCAAGTCTTCATTCTGTGCAAACCTATTAATCCCCAAGTCCACCACTTTTTGATTGGTCAGACTGTCTTTTTTGTACCTGGAGATTGACTTGGCATTTTTCTCAATTGTCTTATGAACATCCTCCACCCGTTTGATCAGGTCTTGGATGTCGGTTGAGAAAGAGACAAATTGAGTGTCCAGTGACGGAGGGGGAAGTGCCACTGGACCAGCAGCAGGGACTACTGGAGTAACTGGAGGAGGCACATGAAAGGAAACCTCAACAGGTGACTGACCAGTTGTCAATGAAGTAGAAACAGAAGGGGTTATAGAAGAGGAGGTAGGAAAAACAAGTGGCTGAATGTACTGAGTATTCTCAGGTACATTAGCCGGCGACGGTGGTGGCATGTGTCTATTTCTAGGCACAAAGAGTGAAGATATGAGGGATCGTGGTCTTTCTTGTGGAATTTGAGTGAGCATATGTGTGGAGGAAACTGAAACTGTTTGATCCGGGGGTGCGATAAGAGATGAAGGGTCTTGATCTTGTACAGAAGAATCAAGTATCTCTGTATCTGAGGGTGTTCCTTCAGAATCCGAAGACTCTAGCTGGAACTCATCAACATCCATGCCCAGATTCATGAATGATAGAGATGGCTGATCAGGTTGATCAGTCTCCTGATGACCTTCTCCAGTTTCCTGTAAGGTATCATCAGTTGGTGGTGCAGTTTTCGTAGCAACTTCACCAGGGATAGAGGTCACTGGGATTGCCTCAGTTATAACTGCTCTATCCACAGTCATAACATCACTGGCCGTAGAGTTTGGAGCTTCAGTCTCCAGTTGTGACTGGCCGAAGACATCGTCAGCTCGTGCAAGAAAAGAAGTGTCAGAAATTTGGCCAGACTCAAATTGTGCAGACACGGACTCTACTCTGGGTTGGGGTAGCCCAGTATTATCTTCACCACTCTCTCCTATAGAAAAATCAAGAGTGGTTGCTTGCAGTTCACCCATTTGACTATCTCCAGCAACCTGTTGGAAGGAAGCTGGAGGGCTGGTTGGGTTTCTACTGTCAGTGGCAAGTTCTGACTGTTTCCTAAGACGATGTGATCTGGTTGCCTTTGGAACACCCTGGAGACCTGTTGGGAGGTCTCCAGTGACAGTTGAGGGAACTGACAAGCTGGAGCTGGAAGGGTTAGACAGTTGTTCAGGCCCAACAACTATCACTAATCCAGCAGATGAACTGGTGGGTCCCTCATTTGAGGCCCGCCCAGTTGCCTTTCTGACTCACCTTGGACTGGTGCATCAGTTTTAGCGAATGCCAGCCGCATTCTTTCTGGAATCTCAACCTCCCCAGTTATTGATGCTAGAGAGTCAAGATTCCTTAACATTTCTGGGGTAGTGTACAAAGATTGAGTGTTATGATATTCAATACTCCCCAGAATTTCAATGAAACAGAGGGATAAATACCTAGAGAAGGGGATGCACAGTCCCCTGGTGCCCTTCAGCTTTTGAGCAAGGCCCTTGAACAGGATATCAGCAAAATCCACTCTGAGTCCGTACCACATGCAGTAGGCCATTTCTGCTTGTGTGGAGTTTATCTGGTCTAATCCACCAGAACTCCCACCCATGCTCTCCACCAGATGGATGCAGAAGTACTTCCAAGATGGAGAGAGACCTTTCATGGTCATGGGTCCCTTTGTCTTCAACACCCCATTTTCCAAGCAATCCTTGTGTCCCATGTCAAGGAGAACTTGTCTAAAATTTTGGTTGGGGGAGATGACAACTGGAGATTCTCCTTGTCTCCAGTAGTTGAGGTGTAAAGCATTCCTCAATGTTTCTGCCGTTAATGTACACTTAACTGTTCCATTTTTAAGAGTGAAGGATATGGATGAACAATCGTCGGAGAGTTGTGCAGTGTACCAAAACTCACACAAGTAATCATGATATAACTTGCGTGGGTTAAGAGAGAAAGACTCACCGATTGGAGAATCACGAAGAAAGTGTTGGATTCGTCCAATGAGAGTATCGGCAGTCTGAACCCCTTGCAAACTAGCCATCAGATTATTTGGGTTTAATTTGATGAGCGTAGTATTGCCAGGAGCACTAGGTGCCTGTTTGACACCTGGTGAGGGAACATATGGGACAGTGAGGAGATTTATATCTCTTGATCTGGATGATTTAGGTGCCATTGAAAGTGAAATTGAGAATTTTGGAATTAGGGTTCTTGATTTATTGAGCAGAGTGAGAAAAGAAGCAATTGTTGATGATTGGGAAGTAAATCAAGGAATGTGAAAGGAAGTAAATGGTAACCGGAGTAAATGTGGGGGTATTTATAAGGGTACAAAATCCCAATATAAATAAGAAAATATTATTTTAATCCCCAAATTTTCTAAAACAAAAGATATTTTGATTTATGGAAAATTTGAATTTCAAAAATATTTAATACCATCAAGTCAGCATTAAATGCTATGACGGCTGGTATTCCCACGCACCCACTATCTTTTACAATCCCCATAAAAAGGTACATCTTTTTACAAAAATGTCTTTCACACGTCATACGACGGTTGCAAGTGGGAAAATACACTTGAGTACCATCACGTGTCACAAATATTGACCAAGTATTTTTCCAACGTTATGAAATCTGGTTTACCACCAGTTTTAAGATAAGACTGAACATGTACACTGGAGGATTAATCCAGTGCCAGTTTCCAACTGGAGAGTTCTCCAGTTGCCATTTTCAAACAAAAAAAATTTTTAGTAAGAAAATTATTTTTGAGTCTTTCCCCCTAAAATGATGATCCAGAAATCGATTAGTGCCAGGATAGTATCATAAAGGCGTTCGATAGCCTGGCGAGCAAAGATTATCTGGATCTCCTCAACTGGAGAACTTCATCAGTGTCACTGACGCGTTCAAAACAAAATCTCCAGTTTTAAGGATTTAACATTCCCAATTCGCTGATGAGATGTTTAAAAGTTTTCTCATCAAGAGGTTTTGTAAAAACATCAGCGAGCTGTTTGTCAATGGGGATGAAATGAATTTCAATGTCTCCTTTCATAACATGATCACGAATAAAATGATACCTGATGTCAATATGCTTTGTCTTAGAGTGCATCACTGGGTTGTGAGATATCGCAATTGCAATGGTGTTGTCACAAAAGATTGGGGTCCTTGTATACTTCTGACCATAATCAAGTAACTGGTTCTTGATCCAGAGAATCTGGGCACAACAACTGGCCGCAGAAATGTACTCTGCCTCAGCAGTGGACATAGAGACTGACGTCTGCTTCTTGCTGGTCCAACTCACTAGTTTTCCTCCAAGAAAATGACAACCTCCAGTTGTTGACTTTCTATCTATCTTACAACCTGCATGATCTGAATCTGAATAACCCATTAGATCTAACCCTGAGCCTTTGGGATACCAAAGACCAAGGCTAGGACACTCTTTGAGGTATCTGAAGATGCGCTTAACAGCATGCAAATGTGATTCTTTTGGGTTAGCCTGAAATCTGGTACATAGACATGTTGCAAACATTATATCTGGTCGACTGGCAGTTAAGTACATCAGTGAACCAACCATACCACGATATTCAGTGGTGTTCACTGGTTTGCCAGTTGGGTCAGAGTCCAAATTAAAAGGTGCTGCAATAGGTGTGTTTTTAGATGGGATTGAATCATATTTGTATTTTCTTAACAAATCTCTGACATATTTTTCTTGGTTTATAAAAATTCCATTTTCAGTTTGCTTAATCTGAAGACCCAAGAAAAATGTTAATTCACCCATTAAACTCATTTCATACTCAGATGACATGAATTTAGAAAATCTTTTACACATTGTAATGAGGTATGGTTGGATCCATACACATTTAGCAAAGTCAGATTGAAACCTAAGTGTAATGAAGTCAAGACTAAGAGTGGCAGGCAGCTAAGTTCTGAGC